>LGSM01000022.1:0-132829 GCA_001314345.1 Phytophthora multivora | reverse complement strand
ATCACACACTGCGACTATGTGTTCTTCTTGTTTCTTCCATTTAGAAATTTGCTGTTGTTTGCGCAGTTTTTCAGATTCAGAACAGGTCGGATAGAAGTGTGCAATTGCTTCATTAACAGTGTGATCGGCAAGAAAGTCGAGAAGGAGCCGCTTGTGTCTGTAGTCGACGGCAATGCGAGTGTATCTCTTTGGACTTTTGCCAGTTCCTGTGGTGCGGCGTCTTCCCATGGCGTTTTCGCCAATGCTCAATCGTCCTTCTACATGTACCCCCAGTCTATTATTAGCCTTGCGCTGGTGTTATTTTAGCTGAGACCATATGCTATAAATAGCCCGTTGTGATTGGATATAATTAATATTCGCTTACGACAGGGGCGATGCGGTACGCTTGATTGACAAGCGGGTCCCAATTAACCAATCAAAAGTGAGATTTAAAGAAAGTCTAAGCTTGAACTGATGAACTCGAAGAGCGCCGCACTGGCGGAGCAGTTGGTTCCGAGAACGTACGTGCAGCAGGGTCTGGATGCCATTCGCTCGCGTGAAGCGTTGGTGACGTCACTTTTGGCCCAGCGTCGCCTTCCAGACGAAGGCTGGGATGATGCCAGCGTAGAATTGCTGCTGCAGACGCTCTCGGCAATGGACAGCAACAACTTCCGGGGCAGCGCTGGTGCTGGTGAGCGCGAGGCGCGTGTCTTCTCTACGATAGTGGCGCGTCGTCACTTTCGCTTGGCGCACGGCGTGGGGAGATCGGGTGACGTGGCGGCTGTGCAGCCTAAAGCCGCGGGGTCGTCGCTCATGGTGCAATTGGCCAACGCTCTGGCCAAGGACGTACTTCAGCTCGCTGGGATGCGAGCGGTGCAGGCGGCGCTAGTGCTGCCTGTCGCAACGGGTATGTCGCTCATGTTTGTCCTACTGCAGCTGAAAGAGTTGAAGCCTGACGCGCGCTACGTCATTTGGCCTCGGATCGACCAGAAGTCCTGTTTCAAGTCCATTTTAGCGGCTGGACTTACGCCGTTGGTGCTGGCGAATGTTCTGGTAGAGGAGGAAGATGGCCACCCGGGTGGATACCTAAAGACAGACTTGGCAGGAATGGCGGAGTTGATTGACCAGTACGGGACTGATGGTATTCTAGCAGTGATGAGCACTACGAGCTGCTTTGCGCCGAGGGCGTATGATAGCGTACAGGAGATCGCCAAGTTGTGCCAGGATCGGGACGTTGGTGAGCAGCTTGACCACCAACTTGCTGGATTGTTTCTGACTATTGTTGCTACTTGGTGAAAGCTCACGTGATTAACAACGCGTACGGTGTTCAAGCTTCCAAATGCGTCCACGAAGTCGAGTTGGCTATGCGTACAGGCCGTGTGGACGCTGTAGTGCAGAGTCTCGACAAGAACTTCATGGTGCCTGTGGGTGGAGCAATTGTCTGCTCAGCCTCCCGCGAATTGGTTGACCGCGTCGCGAAGTTTTACCCTGGTCGTGCCAGCGCCACTCCTACCCTCGACTTCTTCATCACCATGCTTCAGATGGTTCGTTCACCCGAAAGCCACGTGGTTCAGTTTTCTTACAACTCACTGCGCTTTCGACTCATATTGTCAGGGGAAAAGCGGATACCGACGGCTACTTGAGGAACGCAAGCATCTTGCAGCATACATGCGTGAAAAACTGGAGGTGTTAGCGGCCGAGAAGGGCGAACGTGTGCTGCGGGTTTCCAGTAATGAGGTATTGACTGGATACGCTCAGGAGTGGGTTGGCTCCTTCGCCTTTCTCACCTTGAAACGTTGTGTACAGATCTCCTTTGCTCTAACACTAGGAACACTTTGCTCTGACGTCATGGACGAGAAAGACAAATCGCAGCAGCTTACTTTCCTTGGAGCTATGCTCTTTTCACGTGGGGTGTCTGGCGCACGGTGAGTCTTCCAGTCCACGCTGGGTTGTTGTTGGTCATCTGACGTTTCGGCAAATGTATCCCAGGGTGGTGTCATGCAGCGATCGAAAGACCATTGCGGGCCACGACTTTAATTCGTTTGGGGCTCATCATGACGGATTCCCTGTGGCATATGTCACTTTTGCGTGTGCGTTGGGCATGCGGCGTGACGAGGTTGATCTGCTCGTCACGAAGGTGAGAAAAACAATTCAGGAATGGCGAATGAAGCAGAGCAAGACTTTGTCTGTCACTGTTCCACGCGAATCTCGACTAGAACAGGGGTCCACGCATGAGAGCAACGAATAGTCTTGTCTATAAATCTGTTTCCTGACGATGTTGGCACACTCTTGTGGCTGTTCCTCTCCCTGCAGACGCAGAGTACCTAGTGCTTCTTATTGCCGCCTTTGGACTTGCGGTTTTTCTTCTTGGCCGCAGCAGGCGGAGATCCAGCATCTTGCTCAGGCTTCGTCTTGAACTCGAGCTCCCCAAGCAACTCGTTGGCAATCGCATCAGCCGCCTCAGCGGCGTCTACTTCCCGACGGCCCTTAGCTCCCTCCACAGCCTTTTCCGTGAACTTCGCCATGAACTTCGCCGACTCGACCACACGCGGGTCTTCGTCACCGAAAGCTTCTTTGAAGAGCGAGTACACCTTCTTTTCGTACGTAAGAGCCTCACGGTAGCCGCCAGCCAGGCTGCATGCCAGAGCCATTTGGTGCAGAGTGTTTGCCGCCTGGTTGCGGTCAAATTCTCCGCGACGGAGAGATTCGCGGTGGCACATCAAAGCCAGCGAAATCTGCCCCACATCCTGGCACATCATTCCCATCTTAAAGTAGAGCGAACTGATCTCGGGGAAGTGAGGACCGCAGCAGAACTCCAGTAGGTAAATGGCGCGGCGGATGTGCGGTACTGCCAGATCGGTCTGGGCGTTTGCGTGCAGGAACAGCGCCAAATTCGCGTGAGCGTAGGCTGTGTCGTGGTAGTCGATGCCTTGGAGTTGTGTGTATAGGGCCAGCGCGCGCTGCTGCTGCGCAATAGCCGCAGCGACATCGCCAGCATGATACAGCACAGTAGCGAGTGACGAGCTGCACAAAGCTGCGTCCTCGTGAGCTGCACCGCACACCTGGAAGAGCAGCGACGACGCCTCTTGCAGGAACTCGTACGCACTCGACAGAGCACCCTGGCTCAAGTGCACGCGACCACGCTCAAGAAGCTGCTTGGCTTGGGCCAACGGGTGGGTAGGCAGCGAGGTCTTCACCACGGGCACAACACCAGTAATATCATCCAGGCTGATCGGCGAGGAAGACGAGAACTCATAGTTGCGGCTCACAACGCGCAGACCAAGGCGCTGGCACAGACGTCGCAGCATGACCACCTTGTTCACACGACCAATGGGGAAGGAAGTATCCTCACTGCGGGGTGCCTCGCGGTCAGGACTCCACAAAGTCAAATTGTAGTCGAATCGGGCCTTAATTTCCTTGCCAATGCGAGCCCACAGGGTCTTTGCATCCAACGACGCCGTTGTACCAGTAGCATCGTTGGTGATGTCTTCCAAAGCGTCCGTCTTGTTCAGAGAAGCAGAACTGGATCCAAGGATGCCATTAAGGAGCTTTACAATCGCCGTTCCAGGAGCTGCGCGGATAGAATCGTTAGAATTCAAGACATCAGCAAGAATGTGCTTGGCCGCGCGTGAGATCATCTCCACCTCGAGCATCTCCAGTAAGTACTTGGAGACTCCGCCAATAGCCTCCAGCTTCTTGGCAAGCGTGGCGAGACGACCCAGATAGCGCATGTTGATGCCGCAGGAGTGCATCAGCTGCGTAAGAGCATAGCCATCAGCAGGGGCAATAGCACCACGACGTACGTCGGCGACAAACGCGGGTACAACGATCCGCTGCAGATACTCGGCAGCATCCTTTGCGGCAGTCTCATCAGCCGCAAGTTGCTCTGCATCGGTGGAAGCCGCGTAGTCCATGAAGACGTTCGGGTTCAACGAGATCGGTGGAATTTCTTCTTCCTCCTCTTCGTCTTCCTGTTCTCCAGTCTCCTGCTCGCTAGCAACATCGCCCTTCTTCTCGGCGTCCTCCTTGGCACCGTTCTCCTGTTTCTCCTTGTCTTCCGCGGTCTTCTTAGCTTCCTTGGCTGCCTTGCGAGCCTCGCGGTTAGCGCGTCTAGCTTGGTTCTGCTTCCACAGTGAGTAAAGCTGCACCAGCTCCGGACGCAACAGAGCCACATAGCCCTCGTCATTACGCGTGAAGCACAATCCGTCCTCCTCAGGCGAAGTATCCTTCTTCTCCTCGGTGTTCTTTAGAGCACCTTCGCGGTTCTTGTAGAAGTTCCAATCCTTCGGAGTAATGCGGACAAGGTCCAAGACATACAGGCGACCGTCCGAGCCCTGAATTCCCTTTGCCTCAACGGCACCGCAGATGGTTGCCACTTCCGTGCTTGCCTCTCCACTGCTCACAGGGCCACCAAGAGCCTCCATTTCCTTCTCCGCAGCTAGGTCAGCTTCAGTTTTGCCAAGAGGCTTGATATTACGCTCAGCGATGTGGAGCTTTGCGCCTGCCTCGAGCATGAGCTTGTGCATGTCGCTGTTGGCAGCGATAGTCTTACCGTGGTCTACCGATCCGTACACGAGCTTGGAGGCAGCATCGCCCATAAGGATACCCGGGATAAGGCTCTGAGCAATGACACGGACTCCAAGGTAGTCCACGACTGTCGTGGCCAGAGTGTGCAAACCCTTGACATCCACCTCGTTAAATGCCTTCACGCCCTGCAGGTCGCGGTTGGCCGCCGAGAAGGCGTTCTCCTCACCTCCAGCAGCATCCTTGGTGGAGTTTCCATCAATGGACACTGAGAAAAAGATGTTGTTGAAAACGTAGACGTGAGCACTCTTGTCATCCATGGGGTTAATAGGAGGAATGTTTCCCTCAACAATGGCCACTGCGCCTTGTGTGGCAGCCTCCACAAACTCCGTCACAATCTTGTACATGACACGAGCGCGCACGATCTCCTCCTGGAGTGAGTCCTTAGGCAGCTCGCGACAGCACTGGTACTCTTCGTTCCAGTCGCGCAGCACGCCACGTTCATCCATGCCGTAGGAGGCGCAAAGCTCGTCCTCCGCGCGGTTGAGGTCGTAGTGGTGCTCCTCCTCCGCAGCAGCAACAGGGGTGTTCCAGGGCAGCTTTCCGCCAAGGTTGGACCCAGCAGCCACCATCCACTCGATCGACGAAGGACCTTCCTTAGCCAGAGAGGCTGCCTTGGACAGGAGACCAGCATAGGACTCCCTGAACTTGGGCGACACGGTGGATAACACGTCCACAAGCAAGTGCGAGTGGGCTGCAGCGGTCTTGTGCGGGCGCGGGTCGAACTTGGTGGCCGTCGATCGGTTCACGAAGAAACCGTTGACGTGCGCTGTGATGTGGTAGCGCGTGTTGTCACCAGCGACGATCACTTCCAGGTAGAAGAGGTCTCCCGCCAGCTTACGCGGTCCAGGAGGCGGGTTGTAGCCCGAAAACACAATGCTCTTAACGCAGGCAGGAAGCTTGGCGTGCTGCGCTTCCTGCTCCTTCTGCTGGTTGGCTTCGTTCTCCTGCTGCTTTTGCTTCTGCTGGTTCTTTTTGCCCTTCTTGCTCTTCTTGCCCTTGGCAGGGGCCTCTGCCTGCTCCTTCTCCTCCTGCGTAGTGGAAGCAGCGCCAGGGAACGAGTAGAACTCGGCAAGCTCAGGAGCCACGGGGACTTCAATACCCTCGAGCTTGTGGTGGATCTCACGCAGACGCTTAAGCTGCTGCTCCGAAATCTCCTTCAGCTTCTTCTCGTCCATCTCTTCGCCATCAGCAGGTTCCTCAACCTTGTCAGCAGTCTCCGGGTGAGCCTCAGGCTCCACTGCAGCCTGGGGGATGGGCGGGTTGCTCAGCACGTCACGGAAGCGACGGACTTGCGCGCGCACCTTGCGGGCGTCGTACTTATCCAGCACCATGCGCAGAGTGGCGCCTTCCGTCACATTTTCATACTCGGCGAGCTCCACGAAGTCGTTAAGCGGCTGCCAGGTGTCGCCTGAGAGGCTCTTGGCCTCCAAGTGGTAGCTCGTGTAGCAGGCGAGCGCTGGGAACTCGGCGATGAGCTGGCGCAGCGCCACGACAGTGTCCGACGCACTGACGTTCTCTAGACGCACGGGCTGGGCGCTCTTGGAGGTGGGGGGAGCCACCAGCAGGCTGAAGGTGCCCTCCTGCACGGCTTCAACCTGCTCCTGCTGCTGCTCCGACGCGACGGTGGTCATGCTAGCTACTGTACTACCGGTAGCCCTTTGGTGCTCACTGCTGAGCTCTTGTTGCGATCTGGGCGGAAATGCAAGTGCGTTAACGTGTGGTGCGCAAACGATGAGCTCTAGCGACCGGTTTTGGCAGGGATGGTAGTGTGGAGGATTGAAGTTGGCGGTTCTATGCTATTTAAATGGATCATTGTAAGAATCAGAACGAGCCGTGCAGATTACATATGCATCGTATATCATCATTTATGTGTTTCAAGAGGTAGGATGGCGCACCGGAAAAAGACCAACGTGGAACGTCGAGGCTGAAGTATGCTGCATACTAACTAGTATTACATTACTACAGACACGTGCATGTACTGAGCACATTGTGTACTCCAAAACCCAACGAGTTCTGTCAAACTCCGCCATGCCACGAGAACTTGCCTTGCCTCACTCGCCTGATCTTGTACCATTTTGATGGATACGGTGGGTGCGCCACACCATTTTGATCTTTGATCTTTGATTAGCATGCTCATCGGAGCTCTTCGCCGCAGCTTCCTGGCGTCCGGACCCTCGCTTTCGCGTCGCCCGTTGCCCCCCTTCGCCCTCCGTGCCATGAGCTCTGACGAGCGCTCCAAGGCCGACGCTGCCGCCGCCTCGGGTGCCTCCACTGCTGTGGGCGAGACCATCTTCGACAAGATCATCAATGGACAAATCCCCGCCAAGATCGCGTACGAGGACGAGCAGTGTCTAGCCTTCCATGACGTGAACCCGCAAGCTCCCGTGCACATTCTTCTCATCCCCAAGAAACGCGATGGCCTCACGCAGCTCGCTCACGCTGAGGAGCACCACGAGGCTGTGCTGGGTCATTTGCTGTATACCGCCAAGCTGGTCGCCAAGCAGCAGAACTTGGACAAGGGCTTCCGCATTGTCATCAACGACGGAGAGGATGGCTGCCAGTCAGTATTCCATCTGCATCTGCACCTACTCGGAGGACGCAAGCTCGGGTGGCCCCCTGGATAAAGAGAACGAAGTGGCCCTTGTTTGTGTAGTGCTCGGAGAGAGGAAAAAAGAGGAACGAGCACATGGAGATTCTTCAATCAAAGTAGTCGCGCATGATTGCAGTAAGATTGCACGCGAATTAAAAAAAGGTATGTTCGTCTACCTTGCCAGCTCGTTCTACTGTTTTCCACAGTACAGTAGTAGATCGTTCTTGCAGGACAGATCTAGCCTCGACCGCTGATCTCCTTGTGGAACTGATCCAAGAACGTCTCCATGAACGCGTGGCGTTCTTCGGCCAGACGTTTTCCAGCGTTTGTCTTCATCATACCACGGAGTTTCAGCAATTTCTGCATATCAAGAGACAACACAGGAACATCGGAATGGTTAGACTTAAAACCAGCAGCAACAACTGTCAACACGCGCGTGCGTGCATACCTCATAGAAGTGGTTGATGGTCGTATTGGGACGGCCCGGATTCATGTACTGCTCTTTGGTCATGCCATCAATGGGGGGCACGTCCGGGTCGTACAGCGGTCGCAGTTTGTGTCCTCCGTACGTGAAGCAACGTGCGATTCCGATGGCCCCAATGGCATCCTACACAAAACATTGTCCTTAGTCCTTCAGTCTTACTCCCATCGCTATTGATCCGCAACGCACCAGTCGGTCAGCATCCTGAACACAGCCATACTCAACGGAAAACGCTTGCTAACAACCAAAAACAGCAACGTTAGTCCCATTTAATATGGACCACCAGAACGGATCCGATTAGAAACAGTGTAACGTACCGATCCCTTGCCTTCCAGCTCCTCCTTGAAGCCCATACTGTCGATAATGGCCATTACACGATCGATCTTATCACCGGACACACTCTCCGCCTGCAAGAAGGCCACCGCCCGCTTGGTAGGCTTCTCCTTATCGCTCTGGTACTTCCAATCATCGATGTCGTGCAGCAAAGCCGCCAGGTCCACGATCTCCAGGTTTTCCTCAGGCACGCGCTGCAGAACGCTCAATAAGCAACAATGGAGGCCCCATCCAATAGCACCAGCCATAGCACGCACCTCCTCTTTTGCCAGCGTCCTCGCCACCGTCCAGACACGCTCGATGTGGCGCCAGTCATGGGACGCGTCGTTGCTCTTGAGCTGCTGCTCCACAAACGCTGCAGTGCGCTGCACCAGTCGAGATGTAGCCATCTTCCTCCTTCACTACGGTACCGGTAGTTCAAAGTAAATTGCAGAGTGCCTAGGTGTTCGGATGGATGTCCATTGCTATATAATACACAAAAGTGATTTGTGGGCCCGCCACTTTCAAGAGTGAGTTGCCTTTTTGTGGCGCCAAAACTCCACGCTTGTCTCTGATTGGCCAATAAGCTTCAACGTCACGGTGAAACCCCTCCAGGCTCAGCAGCTCAGCAGTCCCCAAACGGCCACCATGAGCTCCCGAACGAGTTCCAGCCGAGGCCCAAGCCATGCAACTGTGCTCAAGAGCGAGAAGCTTCGCAAGATCACGGCCAAGGCCGACGACCTGGACACGTACATGGAGAAGCTCTACGACGACGACGTCGAGTCCAAGCTGGAAGGGGCCAAGATGATCTTGCAACTGGCGGAGTTCGCCGGCAACATCGAGGCTCTGGTGCAAAACGAGTCACTTATGGTCTGTGCAAACTATACTGTGGACTGTGGCTTGATTGTATGTTGAACTGTGCTCGTCTTGGCCTGCAGAGCCTCCTGTCGCGAGTGCTGAACGACGACTACAAGAAGAGCTACGACTTCTCGCTCACCATGATGCGCATCTTCTGGTGTTTCTCCAACTTCCTGCAGCTGCATCCACTACTGGCCAATTACCGCATTGGAGCTGTCACGCTCAAGATCATCGAGTTCGAGCTCAAGCGCCACCAGCTACGTCTCGAGGAGGAGAAGCTGCTAGAAGGTGCGGCCAAAGATGCCTCAACGGGGGATACGGACGAGATTTTAGCCAAGCTGGACCGAGAGAAGAAGCGCAACAAGAAGCGCATGAAGAAGCAAGACCAACTTCTGTGGGGAAACCAGTATGCACAAGCTTCTGCAGACAAAACTGAACTGACCTGTGCATATTTTTATTTTTATTCTTACAGGTACGTGTGCTTCAGTGTGCTGCTGAACCTGGCGGAAGACATCCACACTGAACGAAAGATGGTCAAACGCAAGATCGTGTTGTTCCTGACAAAGGTGCGTTGTCTCTCCTATTGCTGAATAGATGCAAGCTGCTAACTCCTTTTCTGAACTCGCGTCGGATAGCTGCTGGATCGCGTAGCGCCTGATCTGGTTATTCTAACCATAATCTTTCTCAAAAAGTTGAGCATTTTTGAAGAGAACAAGGATGTCATGGTGGAACTTACGGTGGTAGAGAAGCTGGTGCGCTATCTCAATTGCAGCCACGACAAAACAATTCAAACAGCCCTCAAACTACTCTTTAACCTGTCGTTCGACCCGACACTTCGCGAAGTTCTGGTGAGAAACAGCCTGATCCCCAAGCTTGTGGATCTGCTCAAGAAACCACCCTTTCGAGCGCTCTCCCTACGAATTCTCTACCACCTCAGCATCGATGACCGGTGCAAATCGATGTTTACCTACACGGAGGCCATTCCGATCGTCATGCAACTGGTGATCAATTTCCCACAGAATATTGTGGCCAAGGAGCTAGCTGCTTTGGCTGTGAATCTCAGCCACAACGCACGTAACGCCGAGCTGATGTGTCAAAATCGCGGCTTAGAAGCGCTTGCCGCTCGAGTGTTCCGCACCCGCGACCCACTGCTCATGAAAGTTATTCGAAACATCTCACTCTGGTCATACACGCTTCAAGAAGACCTGGTCAGTGACAAGGCGTACAAGTATCGCGGCATGTGGGCCCCGTTCGTGGTGCCACTCATCGAACTATGCCTCAACACGGACAACCACGACTTCTCGATTGAAGTTCTAGCGACACTGGCGAACATGACCCCAAGCGATCTACCGTCCAAGACTTCGTGGGATAAACTGGTGACCGATCACTCGTTGATCCCTTTCCTCAACAAGCTCCTAGTGCCAGGGTTTTCCCAAGACGATATGATCCTTGAAGTCGTGAATTTCGTCAGTACACTTTCACTCGAGGCAAAGTGCGCTCCTCTTCTGTCATCCTCTCGGCTTGTGCGCACGTTCCACTCGCTCTTCCAGGAGAAGCAGCATGACAACGAGCTCACCCTGCAGCTGTTGTATGCTTTTTATCGCATGCTGCGCCACCCAGAGACGTTCGAGGAGATTCTCTTTGGCGTCGGCTTTGTACCGGACTTACTTCTCGCTGCTGACGCACCGAATATTGAGGTGCGCCGGATGTGTGACGTGCTCATGGACTTAATTCTTGACCACGACCTTAACGACGGAGGAACAATAGGCGACTTTGGACACCTCATTCGGCAGCGAAGATTTGAAATTCATAATGCTGAGTACCTCGAGATGATCCACAGCGAAACACAAAGCGCAGTCTTTCGCAAACACCACGGAATGGATGACGACAATGGGAAAGAGGATGACGACGATGACGATTGACTTCGAGAGCCACACCGCAGCTACCACTTACTTCAAATATACTTGAAATTCCAAACCCTTTCAAACTTCTCCACCACTTATTCCCTCCGTTTCTCTTAATTAACCGATGTTCTTCGTCGTCAGAAAGCCAACCACACTCTTGCGATCAATACCAACACGAGGCAAGGCCTTTTCCGGCCAGTAGGTGTTGTGTTCACTGTTGATGGATGCTCCAGGCGGAATCACATACATATTGTACGGGCAATTTGGTGAGATGGTCAACGCAAGCGCCCGCGTGTTATGCTTCCGCTTATCCGAATAACGGACAAGTTGTCGTACAAACTTCCAGTGATCATATGCAGACTCCAAGCGGAAAAATGCCATGGTCGATTGGTGGAAATTGCGAACTTCGGTTTCCAGTTTACCCATCCCAACACATCCACGCTGTGTCACCACAATGCCTCTGGTATCTGGAAACTCCACTGGCGCCATCCCATCCCGGGTGCGGCACCAGAAAGCATCCACTGGAAATTCGTGAAAAGCCTGAGTATCGGATGGGTCTTGGATTCGAATAAGGCATGACCACGCAACATGGTCCCTGGCCATCGATAATTCGTCGTCGATTGCTTTTTTGTCCTCCTCTTCGTCAGTTCGCTTGGTGTCAAGACCGCAATCGATCAAATCAATGAAAAATTGGGCTGCTCTCCACTCCGCCAATTGACGAGCATCAGCTTCAGTCTTCCACGTAGCACGACACAGCACATGCTCGTCTACTCTAACAACACAATGGACGCCAGTTGTTGAGCGAGGATCTCGACTAAAAGGTGTGCGAGGCGGATCTTCCACTGAGGTTATAATCTGATGTGGTTAGATAAATAGCAAAAAGTTAGGGTAAACATGAAGAATCAGACAAAAAGAAAGTGTTAAAACGTACACTGGCGATGCCTGAAAGCTTGAGATATCGAAACGAATCAATAGGAGAATAATATTCCAGCGACTTTGCATCCATAAAATGAAGCAGTTGCGCCCACTTCGATCGGATCTTGTTCAGCAAGTTCAGCATACCATCGACCGCAGCATTACAGGCATCAGACTTCGTCTCCTCTGAAGCTTTGTAGCGAATGACATCATTGACATTCACATGAACTTCAATGATGCCCTCTCGAAGACGATCCATAGTTATAGTAGCTGTAACGTTGGCAACAATCTGTACGTGAGCAGCTCCACGATATTTTAAAGATGCCCGAAGTCTGTTAATTCCAGCACAGAGGTCATCAGTAGGTGTAAACAGGCTTCTAATTGTGGCACGAAATCTGGCGGCGTCAGACTGATCACTTTCAGATCTTTCCTCGTATTCAGTAGCCATTTCACGCTCAAAAGCTGCCTTCTCCTCTGCCACAGCGCGGTCGTCTTGTGTCGTTTTAACACCTGAAGGATCCCAGTCATCGTCATCAAAGCCGCCATCTGAGTAGTCATCATAGCCATCATCACCGTCATCCATCTCATCGTCACTGCATAAAATGAGGTTGCCTGTCCTCGCTGGAGTTGCTGCTGCAGCTCTGTTTGCCGTAGATTGCGCTGCTGCTGCGTTTGTGCTTCCGTTTGAAGCGCACGAGGATGAAGGCCCAGATTTCATCTTGTTCAGCGACTCCAAAATGTCGCGCCACCGTTCATTGGCAGACCGTTTGGCATCTTTAGCGTTTAGACATGCCGTCGAAATAGCAAGCGTATCACGGACTTTAATGAAGTACATGTACAGGGGTGGAACAAGTTTTTCTGCAGTCGATACCTGCAGCACAAACCCGATTGTTAGCCGCTTCGCGTTCCCGATCGCCATCAAAATCCATTTTTCCGCGAAGTAAAACATTTGGCAGACAATACCTTGTCGCGATTTTTCGCCTGAGTTTCGTTTCCTGCCATCAAAGTTGTAGGAGTTTGACTTAGTCGGCTGACATAAGTGGCAAGTAGATCTGTCCACGTCTTGATAATTCCATCCAACGTGTCGACCAGGATCGCGGTTGCTTTATCCTTCGCGATATCAACGGATGGTCCTTCTGCAGATGCTTCGACCACGCCTTCAGTCGCATTAAAAACGCATCGCACAAGGCCATTGCGTTGCTGTGTTGCAGTCCTGTAGATCTAAAGACCTCACACCACGTACTCGTTAAACCGAGCAAGATGAAGTGAAAACGCGAGAACCTACCGTGAAAGTTGACGAAAGCTGAGTTGTTTCAGACGTAACGCTAAGATCCCACTTGATCCCTTGAACAGCCCTCACAACTTTCTCTCGATCTCGGAAGAGAAGCATTAACAGCTCCTGATACACATCCGATTTCGCCTTAGCGACTGCATCTTCCGAACGGGCAGGCGCGTCACGACTAGAATCCGAGCCGCTTCGGTCTTCAATGAACAGATTTGCAGTGTCTGCCTCGGTTTCGTCACCGTCATCATACTCAGTGTATCTTCGTTCGAGCGGAGCCGACACTTGTGGCTCTGCGGCTGAGTACGACAAGCGGGGTCGAGGGGCAGCACGATTATCTTCATAGCTTTCTTCTGGATGCGGGGCATACTGACGCTTTCGCAATATACCCATAGATCGCAACTCTGCATTCCTGTCACCACCGTTATGCACGCTCCCAGAGTTTCCGCGGGCATTATCCATGGCATAGTCGTCCGCCTCACTGTGATCATACCTGATTTCTTCATTGCGTTCGGCGTTTTCATCTACGGTGGGTTCAACTTCTCCCTTGGTCTGGCTTAAACGATCCCAGGCCCGACTCTCCTCGAGCTGCTCAAGTAATGTCATTAGAAATAGCATTAGAGCGTCAACAACTTCTCCTTTCGTGCTCGGTAAAGAGGATCCCCGCCTGTAAACGAGAGGACATTTTTGGATGACCGCAACTACGTCGTACACGATGTTGTCAGGATCTCCACTAGGCTTCTCATGAAGCTATGGGCAGCAGCACCGTATTAGCCTCACGAACTCGCTATACAACACAATGGATAGAAAGCAAACGTACCCGTACAATCTGCTTAGAAATGAGGTAGTTGAAGGTCGTGTCCTTTACTTTCCGCGTGTCGTTAGCCATGCAAAAGCCAAACTGGGCCTTCAAACGCGTCAGCATATCAACGTACAGCCATTGCTCGTCTTTCACTGCGTTGGTCAGCCTCGACAGTGCTCCGATAACGGCATCGCGATCCATTGTAGCCATGCAATCAAATGATAAATGCCCCAGTCTGACGCATGCTTTATACTGGGACGGCCCAACCATCTGTAAGTGGCGCCGAAGCTGAAAGAAATTGTCAGTCTCAATAGCCGTTTGCAACTCAGTAAAAGTAGGGAACGCACCCAAAGACCGTCAAACACTGGAAAATTCCTACTCATCTCCAACGATGCAACTGTTTGAACAGCAGTAGACAGCGTTTCGAGTGACGACACAAGGTCGACGCTTGAGCTGACCAAGGCCATTAGATATGCCTGGCCCTCATCAACACCGAAGGTTCTGGGTTTGTTACCTGCAGTGGCTCCATTCTGCAGTTCCTGTTCAGTCTGAGCAGGAGTCGGAGTTGGGATGGCTGCTGAAGCTTCAGCGTCTGCTGGGTCGGGCTCTTCAGGCGCACCAACATCCGCAGCAAAAGTCACTCGTTTCTTCGCTCCAGTAGGAGTTGGTCCGGATTGCGAGCTTGATTTGCGCAGTATTGACGCAGTGTTGGGTCGTCGGGTAGAAGAGTTGATGTTGTACTCGATTTCAGGTTGTTTTGGGCTCATTTCCATGTCCTCTGCCGGCTCCTCCACGTCTTCCATGACGATATCTTTGGCTGCACCAACTCCTGTCTCTTCATCATCATTAGTTATCGCTAGATACCATTTCTGGAACTTATCGATGAACTGGAACGTCTGGCTTTCCATGAGTGCGCTTCTCGTGACTCCAGTCATGATCCGTACGTACTTCAGCAACTTCTCGGCTGACTTCAGGCGCTTCACTGTCCCTCGGTCCTGCTTCACCATAAGCTCATAGCGCTCAAGTAACTGGTTGTGGTGAGTCAAAATCTCGTCCAGCACACGGAGTATACGGGCTGGAGAGCGTTCGGGTCCCGGGCCGGGCTGCACCCACTCGCCCATGCGCACAAAGCGCAGCACCACCGTCCTCCTGGACGCGTTGTCCTGCTCCTGCTTGACGTGGACCTCTTTCCCTACAGCCTCCACATCGTTGTAGAGCTGGCCCAGTTTGCGTGGGCAGATGAGGAAATCCTCCAGGTCCATGCCCACCAAATAGTCGTCCGGTTTAACGGTAAAGATCGGGGCGGACGATCTCTGAGCCGCTTTGTCTACGAACTCCATCGGGTACTTGGGCGTCTCACAGTTCTGCACTTGGAACACGTGTGTGTGCATTAGAGACGCCACGGAGAGGCCGAAGTGCGTCGATAACTGCAGGTCGGCGATAGCAGCGCGAGGCAGCGAATAATGCACTTCGTAGGCGCGACCCAGCGACAAAAGTTTCCGCACAGCAAGCGCCACCTCCACGCGCCACAGGCGAACGCCCATGTCGAAGGCCAGCGCCTTGTACCTCTCGGCATTCCGATCAACCAACACCTCCGACGATCCTGTCATCTTGCTGTTTAATGCAAAAAAGTATGGAAAACACTTTTACTATACCTCCACTTTCGAAGGATATTCGAAAATAGAGGTAGTACTGCAACTATGAGATGCGAAAGTCCTTGGTTGGTTGATTGACAGCGTGTACACGGTCTATTCGTCACCGACCTTTACGCCACTATTCCATTAAAAAGATCCGGCTCGCCACATCACCGACAAGCCAGTCGATGCCGTCGACGAGGCCATCGCCTGTGACAGCGCTACAGGAGATGATACTCCAGTGTCGGGTGGAAAACTGGGCCGACTGCAGTCCAAGTGCAGCCGCAATCTCTGGAGAGGAGAGAGCGCCAGGTAGATCTTGCTTGTTGGCGAAGATCAGCAGTGTCGCTCCTGCCAGTTTCTGAATGAGCAGTAGTTAACAACACGCACACAGCTATCACTACATTTCGTACTCACCTCTTGAGTGAGCAAATTGGATAGCTCGTGCTTGCAATCTTCGAGTCTCCGACGGTCGGCGCTGTCTACCACCCACACAAGACCATCCGTCTACCAACCCGTACGTATAACGTCAGCTCAAATAAACGCAATGATACAATGATACTAGCTAGCACAGAGTAGCAAACCTGCTCGAAGTAGTTTCTCCAATATGAGCGAATTGTCTGCTGCCCACCGACGTCCCAAACATTCAGCTTGAAGCTAACAGCTCTCTGCAGTGAGATCTAGTATACAAACAATTAATTGCACATACTCACTCCTTATACTCGAGCGTCTGGATATCGAAGCCCAGCGTGGGCGAAATCTCGGTGATGTCCTGGCCCATGAACTTCTTAAGGATCGTTGTCTTGCCGGCATTGTCCAGACCTCTGAGGCACAATCGGTCAGTAAACTCGTCAGTTCCAGTCAACGTAATGACAGAGAGAGAGAGAGAGAGGGGACGCACAGCATGAGAACGCGGACCTCCTTCTCCTTTTCCTTGACCTTCTTGAGGATACTCAGCAGTCCCATCGGATTTACTACCTGTATGATCCAAAGATGTGAATGCAAATATTCGCGAACTACTACAATATTGTATTGAGAAATTTAGGAAACGAAGAGGCACGAAACGACAGTGTGCAGGTTTTACAGTTGCAGTCCCGACCGATACGGCTATGACCAAGGCATCCAGACACTTGCCGTCGAGAAAGTGCGATGGTAACCAGGAAGACGCACACAAGCCGGAACCCAACAGCCGATCTCCAAAACTCCACTTTCCTCTACAGCAACAGCATTCTCCAGACTGGGACGATGGCGCAGAGAAGTCCGTGGAAACCAAGTGCAGACCGACGGCGCTTGAACAATTACTAGACTTGGAATTAGACTTAATCCTCCCTACGACTGCAATTTCAGCTTCGAAGAATAACCCGCTACCAGCTTCTATAGCAAGGGGGCAGCAGCTTGAGACGGACGTCGACTCGGTTTCGTTGGAGCTCCTCGTAAGTGTACATGTATTTCTACATGTACAATCGACGACTGCTCACCTTTGTGTGCATGTGATGCGATAGGCAATGCAGAGCCCACACGGTGAAAACCAGCAGTGGCAACACGAGGAGGAGGAATCCGTGCAAACCGAAGTACCAATTCGACCAGAGCATTCTCCACAACGCACGAGGAAAGAGATATCGGCTACAAGAAAGCCGATATCTCTGAATATTGTGTCACCATCAGCGTTCGTTCCAGCATTCCCAACCTCACCAACACAGACATCTACAGATGATGACTATGGTTTAGCTTCCCCCATGGCTCTACCAGACACACCTTCGCAGACTCGGCCGGAGATTGCTTTAGCCTGGGATCTCGAGCCGACTTCTCCAAAATTTGAAGATGTACCCTCAAAAGCAGAAACTTTTCGCCGTCTTGCTCAATCCAAGAGCGTCCAAAGACCAGAACGTCGAGCTTCGTCGGCTTCGTTTACTGCTAAAGCTGCAACACCAAATCCTAGAAACTACAGAAATTGCGTACCTGACAGAGCTGCGTCGAGAATAACGAGGTCATCGCTCCCAACATTACCAGAAGTCCGAGGCAAGGCCAGGCATGGTGGAATTTACTCGCTGCTACTAAAAAATAAGCCGCTGAAACAGGAACCAGTTCTCGTAGAAGATGGACATAGACCCGAAGGTAAGCACGCCGGTACCATGTGCAGTTGGTAGCTTGAACGATAACATGTATTCCCCTTTAGAGACGGTGGCAGCACGATCGATATCCAAGGTATGTGCGTAGGAATATGTGGCATGAAGACAAAACTGAGTCGTTCTTCCTGATTGTTAGAGTTCACCCCCACGCACGTTCGGTGAGCAACAGCACGGAGGGATTTACAAAATGCTTCGAACTAGCCAGGGGCCTCATTAATTTCTTTATCTTTATAATGAGATCAACTGCAAACTGCAAACTTCTTCATCGTTTTAGTAAATCGAGTGGATTTTTTATCAGTCTTACTGAAAAGAGGATATTTGTCTCAAAATAATAGTTCCCTTTGGAAATACACATTTGCGCATCTGTCAGTCAAGATTCTCAAGAATGAACCGCATTTTCGGCAAGAAGAAGCCTGAGGCGCCACAGGTTAATGTCTCCGATGTGGGAGGAAAGGTGGACGCCCGGGTCACTGACCTGGACATGAAGGTGTGTAGCTGCAGCTCTAGCTGTTCAGTCGAACGGGGAGCTCCGCGGGTGCTGACTTGTTGCTTCTGCAGATTGAGAAGCTGGACCAGGAGCTACGCAAATATCGCGAGCAGATGAAAAAGACGCGAGGCCCCGCCGTCAACGCCATTAAACAGCGAGCCATGCAGACGCTTAAACGAAAGAAGATGTATGAAGCTCAGCGCGATAAACTGCAGGCCCAGTCCTTCAACATTGAGCAGGTGAGTAGCAATGATATTTGCAACACCTTGGCGGATTCTGAAGCCAGGCTTTTTTTAAAGTACGATGGTTGTGCTCGTGTAGGCGGCATTTGCCATTGACACATCAAGAGATACGATCTCTACTGTGGCCGCCATGAAGAGCGCAGCAGTGCAGCTTAAGGCGGAGACCAAGAAAATTGATATTTCCGAGCTGGAGGTGGGTTGAGAGCTGGAACATGTTTTCTGCTGGCATCGATTGGTTCATTGTATTGTTGGGCGTCTGTAGGACGTGCAAGACGACATGGCCGACCTCATGGAGGACATGAATGAGATCCAGGAAATTATGGGCCGCTCTTATGGGTACGTGCACCCTGAAAATGCAGCAATCCAGTACAACTTTCACCTAAAATGCTCTGCTCACAATGGTGGTGCTTTCGTTTTTGCAGTATTGGTGACGAAATCGACGAAGACGAACTAGAAGCAGAGCTGGAAGGACTCGAGGAAGAGTGGGCGGATGAGGAGGCACTAGGAGAGGATGCAGAGGCGGCTCCGTCCTACCTAACGCCCGCACAACACCACGAGTTGCCTGCGGCGCCATCGGGCGCTTTAGACTCCGGCAGGTCTGCTCGCGCCACCGACGAATTTGGCTTACCTGTGGCATCGTATTCGACGTAGCACCTTCAACCGGTGGCATATACAGCATTTTCAACGTGGTACCTGCAATAAATACTGCTGCAAACAATCAGTACCCTTGCAGCCTACGCACTTGTCAAAGGGGATAGATGGCTACATCTGCACGTCAGTAGACCCACGCGATTGGCCAAGCTTAGACAGCCAATCGTTTCTCTGAATCAAATTGGAGAGGTTACTATCGACTTGAGCAGGATATAGAATTTACTTATACGTGGTTGATTCCCTTGTATTCCTTTAGAAATGTCATTTTACTGAATCTCAGAGTTAAACGAGGTTTTAACCACATCGAGGTTTTACCTCCTCTGCGCCACGCATTTGGTCGGCTCACTTTTGGTATTGGTGGTTTTGGCGCACAGCTTTTCGTCGTTCGAGGAACCCCAAGGAGCACCACAGCAGCCATGGCCCGCGAGAAGAAGGAACCGCGCGTGAAGCGTGAGCGCAAGGGCAAGAAGGAGTCGCGCAAGAAAGCTGCTGAGGAGAAGAAGGCGGCTGAGAAGGCCGAGGCGCTCGAGAATATGTCCCACGCCGACCGTCTCGCAGAGGAAGGCATCATTGCCACCTGCTCACACAACGTCCGCTCTGTGCACAAGAACTTCAAGGACATCAACGTGCTGAACTTCAGTATCACGTACTTCGGCAAGGTGCTTATGGAGGAGTGCGACATCTCGCTCAACTACGGCCGTCGCTACGGTCTTATCGGTCGTAACGGTTCTGGTAAGTCGACTTTCATGAATGTGCTGGGCGCACGTGGCATCCCCATCCCGGAGAGCATCGATATCTACCACCTTAAGCACGAGATTGAGGCCAGCGACATGACGGCGCTCGAAGCCGTGCTGTCTGTCGACGAGGAACGCAACAAGCTCCAGGCCGAGGCTGATCTGCTCTCGGAGCAGATGACTGATGAGTCTATCAGCGAAGAGGACAGCGAAGCCATCTCGGACCGTCTCACGGACCTGTACGAGCGTCTGGATGACATGGATGCCGCAACGGCTGAAGTCCGCGCTCGCCAGATTCTGGCTGGTCTGACGTTTTCCGACGCCATGATGAACAAGAAGACCAAGGAGTTCTCTGGTGGTTGGCGCATGCGTATCGCTCTGGCCCGTGCACTTTTCATCCAGCCGACTCTGCTGCTGCTTGATGAGCCGACTAATCACTTGGACATGGAGGCTGTCGTGTGGCTCGAGGACTACCTGGCCCGATGGAAGAAGATTCTGCTCATGATTTCGCACTCGCAGGAGTTCATGAACGAGGTCTGCACGAACATCATCGACTTGACCAACAAGAAGCTCGAGTACTACGCTGGTAACTACGACACATACGTTCGCACGAAGGCTGAAAAGGAGGAGAACCAGATGAAGCGTTACAACTGGGAGCAGGATCAGATCAAGCACATGAAGGAGTACATTGCTCGTTTCGGTCACGGTTCTGCCAAGCTTGCTCGCCAGGCTCAAAGTAAAGAAAAGACGTTGGCCAAGATGGTGCGTGATGGTCTTACTGAGAAGGTCGAGTCGGAAATGATTGGCGACTTTAAGTTCCCCAATCCGGAGCCGCTCCCGCCTCCGGTTCTTATGTTCCAGAATGTGGCGTTTGGTTACCCGAACTGCCCGGTGCTGTACTCTGGCGTCGAGATGGGCCTGGATCTGGACTCTCGTGTCGCCCTTGTTGGTGCCAACGGTACGGGTAAGACCACGCTGCTGAAGCTTATCACGGGTGACCTGGTGCCTGTTGCGGGCAATGTTCGGCCACACAGCAAGCTGCGTATTGCTCGTTTCAGCCAGCACTTCGTCGACGTGCTTGACTTGGAAAAAACCCCGCTTGAGTACTTCCGCTCGCTGTTTCAGACCAAGTCGGTTGAAGATGTGCGTAGCTACCTTG
Source organism: Phytophthora multivora (assembly GCA_001314345.1). Classification (NCBI taxonomy): domain Eukaryota; phylum Oomycota; class Peronosporomycetes; order Peronosporales; family Peronosporaceae; genus Phytophthora; species Phytophthora multivora. The sequence continues at coordinate 112,083 of LGSM01000022.1, read as the reverse complement.
GTCGCTACGGCATTACCGGCGAGGTGCAGACGCAGATCATGGGCCAGCTGTCTGACGGTCAGAAGAGTCGTGTCGTGTTCGCCTACATGGCCCAGCAGAACGCTCACATGCTGCTGCTTGATGAACCTACGAATCACTTGGACATGGAGTCTATTGATGCTCTGGCCCGTGCTATCAACAACTTCAGTGGTGGCATGCTCCTGGTTAGTCACGACATGCGATTGATTTCTCAGGTCGCCAAGGAGATCTGGCTTGTGGAGAACCAGTCTATCCATGTGTACCAGGGCGAGATTTCGGACTTCAAGATGCGCGTGCGCAAGCAGCTTAAGCTGGCGGACAAGGAGCCCGTGAAGTCTAACGAGTAAGGGCCTCACTTTCGTCAGTTGATCGCTCATTAGATGCCTGCTACATGTAGAACTGCTTAGCGAATGCAACGCCCAGCTCGCTGTTCGTATTTGATTCCCTTGCTGACATACCACCTAGTAGATTGGAAAAAAAACATCACACGTTGGCAATAGAGCAAGTTTCTTTTAAAGTGTTGGAGTGTGTTAGTCATCGTCCGCTTGGTTGTTATCCTCGTGACCGCCGTTCTGTTCAAACTCGTAAGAAGATGATAGTCCATCGTGGCCAAAGCTGCTGATTTTTAAAGAGCTCACGGTGCAGTGAACAATGGAGCTGCTGTTGCTACTTTTGCCATCCTCATCGTCTGTATCGTCCCCATCACCATTTTGCTCATTCCGTTGTCGGTGAAGTGCCTCATGCAAGCTACTACTGGAAACGAAATTGCTTGGCAGCAGCCCACTCGACAGACGGTTGATCCAGGACGTACTGTTGCTTCGGCTGCCACTGAGCCTTCGGGGCACTTGCTGGCAAGGATTTCTGCCTGCACTTGTTGCTCGATTGAAGAAGCGCAGATGCTGATTATCCACGAGAACGCATGCGCAGCAAGCATCATCGCCTAGACCATGATCCTTGGACGTCGAAAAAACGGTGATCACTCGAGCCGCGTTGCTGAACGACAGCCCCTCGCGCGCGGCCTCGTGGGCTCGTAAGATGCGAGAAAACCCATACTGTCCAAGGAATTGATCAATTGCTCGGGACCCAAAGCGTACCGCAACTCCGCCGCGCGGACTTCTGCCAAAGCCATGCGAGTCCATTCTCCAGTTGCTAGCACGTACATTTCTCCCCGTGGCGTCTTCGTTTCGAACAGGGTCAGCCCAGATCATATCCGCGATCATGGAAAGTTGCGGCTTGTCTGCATAATACGCAACGTCCAGGGTGTCTAGAGCTGCCGCCTTTGGCAGTTTACCAATCGTCTCCAGTAGGTCCTCACTTTCGTCAATCGGCCGAGGAATTCCACCGTGCACGCAGAAAACGTCGTCGTCGATGACTGCAGCGACGGGCAAGCGATCAAACGCGTTGTTAAGCTGGTGCCAGACAACTCCACCCTCACTCGCACCGAAACGTGCCTTGCACTGTGCCAATAAACAGCCAGAGCCGTAGTGTGCCTCAAGTCCGTTGACAGCACGCGTTTCATGGTTTCCTCGCAACAAAAAGACTTTGCCTGGGTAGAGAAGTTTGTGAGCGAACAGGTAAGCTGTGCACTCAAGAGATGAGCTTCCACGGTCGACATAATCGCCCAGGAACAGGAGGCTACCAGCGGTAAGTTCCAGGCCGAGGTGCCAAATATTCTCCGCGAAGAAGCGCAAGTCCGCCCAATTGCCATGGATATCGCCGAACACGTACATCGGACTAGATAACCCCAAACAACGAGCTTCAGTCTCCAGCAATGCACCAACTTGAGTGCTTAGCTCTACAAGATCGGCTGCAAAGCGAAGAGAACGCAGATAAGGCTGAGTTGTTATCATGGGGTCTGCCAATGCTGCAAGCACTCGCCTCGCGGCAGCTATGCCTCCGGTAGCTGGCACTGGTAAAGGTCGTAGTGATGCCAGCACTTGCGCCGACGTGATACTTCCCAAACGATCGATTCGTCCTGATGGCTTCACACCTACGTCTGTGATGGAATACACCGTTGGAACGAGTGTGTGTGTGGACGTTGTCTCGGCGGAGGCTTTGTAGGGCGAGGAAGATGTTACTATGAAATCATCGTTTGCTGCTGGGGCAGTCTTCGGAGGGGTTGAAAACCCCGACGACGCATTGGTAAGCTGCTGCTTGAGGAATCCGATCTCCTTGTCTGTCTCTTCTTTTAACGCAGCGTACGAGTCGCGAAGTCTCTGCGAATGATAACCACATTAGCCACTTAGCAACCTCGTAGAGTCATAGTACCAATTCGATGCACCTGCAGTTCTCGCGCGTTTTGCTCTTCACGGAGAAAACAGGCTTGTGTGCAGCACTTCACTGAGGAGTTACCACCGGATGACAAGGTACCGGGTGAATTAATCCGTGGTAGACAGTTCTGTCCATGCTGGTGACGTTGATCTCCGAGGCTGCAGCTCATCTTCACCGTTTCTTCACTTGTTTCGAGCCGTGCTACTTCGGTCTGCCAACGATGCACGACGAGGAATGGTGCTATCCAGTGCATGTGCCCATGTTTGTCCGCTGCAACTGGCAACCCCGGAAATAGATATGGAGCGAAACCACAAGTGACCAGCAAAAAATCTTCTCGAAGCGCCATCCACGATGAACTGGTGGTTCCTGCTGCTCTTGCTTGGCCTTCTCTTGCAGTCTCTAGAGTGTAGGTGCACGAAGACGATTGACTATGAGGCCCTAGAGAAGGCGTGGGAAGCTGGCGACGACGAGCAGGAGCTGCAAACGGAGGGAGATGAACGCTATCGACAACTTGCAAACAAGTAAGTGGACTAAGTAGAAGAATTCAAACAGAATTCTTACTCTGTATGTATTGTCAGGAACGAGAAGGATGCGAAGACGCTTGGACCCCAGATGATCTTCGTGACAATGAAGAACGGACACAGTGAACGGCTTCCTGATATTGCATCACGATGGAAAGAGGTGAGTGTACATGTAGAAATAGCAATAATGCTTAGCGATAGTTACACTCACATGGACTTTGATGCAGATGTTGTGGAACGGTGGTGTCGAGGTGAACATCTACGAAGTCGCTGACTCCAAATTACTTGTTGGCCTGCAGAAGGGGGTTTTCGTCGATGATGTCAGGAGGTTTCTTGACGAACAACACGAGGTGAAAGAATACGAATGGAACGGTAATACTTACTCAAAACGCACTCTCCACAAGACGAGAACTAGCAAGTCCCGCCGCAAGAAAGCAAGCGACCGTGATACTAAAGATTCAAAGCCTAGCAAGGGTTTGCATGCGAAAAGGAAGCATCGTCGCCGAAAGCGTACACAAGCTGAATTCGCCGCGAACGATGAGCTGTAATTCATTGAGCACAACTGATAACCGTGTGCCTTACGTTTGAGCCGACTCAGTTAGTCGTCCGTTCACTCCGAATTGTTTCCAGAAGTGGGCCAAGCATCTTGTTCTTCTTCGCATTTTCCAGTACGGCATTCAGCCTGGGGTGGGATTCTGCATCACGCACTGCACTGGCCGCATCAAGCGCACGCAATGCGCTGCGAATGAGGTCCTTGACTCGCTCGACTTCAGGACCAACCTGGTCTTCTTTCACCTTCTTGTTTATCGTTTTCTCTAGTGGCTCCACCAACGAATCCAGCGCGCCAACAATACTGCCAGGTTGCACGTAGCAGATCTTGATCAAGATCTGGTGACTGAGCATTTGGATATCGTCCTGGTCTCCAAGGCCACGCTTTAGCTGGTCGAGGAACAGGCTGATGTCGAGCTGTTGTGGTAGCACCTGGATCAAAGTATCTACACACGAGTACGCAGCCTTACGAAGAGGAAGGCCATCATCCACCTTGTGCTTAAACGGACCAAGATCCACAACCCGCTCCAGCTTAATCTCAGTCGCCTTCAGAAGCACGGGGAAAATGCGGCCTCGTACGTATGGCACCAGATAGTGCGCGTGGTGGTGAGCAGCCGTGTTGAGAACTAGCAGGGCGGCACGACGCACGTGCAGGTCTTCGTCTTCCAGCGCAGCCAAAAAGGGGTCAATGTGCGCGAAAATGGCGTTGACTGCTGGCTGCTGGGCCGTGGTCGTCATCGCATACTTAAGGCTCGTCACAGCAGTCCAACGTGACCACACGTCTGAAGATCCGCATAGCTCCGTCACAATCGGCATGATTTTCTCGCTGTCCGTCACGGCAAGTTTTCCCATGCACTCACCAACCATGTTCCGCACACCCTCTTCCTGGCGGGCACTCATCTTCTGTAGAACTGGAAGGACCCGGTCCACATACATAGCAAAACCATGGTGCGGCTTTGCTGCATGATCCGAAATGACTTCACGCAATGACGTCAGAAGCAAGTAAGAGTTCTCTCCGAGCTCTAGCTTCACCATGATGGTGTCCAGATACTCTTCCATGTTGCCGACGCAAATACTACCAAGCGAGTACGCAGCTGCAGCCTTGACCTCTTCACCCGGATTGTTAAAGCACTTTAGAATGAGCTCTTTCACGTCAGTATAGCCAGCAAGCTTGATCTTGCGTCCGAACTCGCCCAGGCAGTAAAGTGCCAGGACTTTGTTCTTTTCGGATTCTGTTTGGGTTATGTCGCCAACAAATTTTGCGAAGGCCAACTTGCGGTTTTCTTCCGTCGTAGCCACACATGTGCCAGCAACACAACGAGCAATGTTCAGTACCGAGTGCTTGGATTCTTCAGAAGGCATAGCCATCAACGCTTTGAACAAATCTGTGAAGCTGCTACCAGGGGAATTCAATTGCGTCAGCTGAGCGAAGAGGCCCTTCAGTGCATCTAACGTGGGACCCTGAAGCATGGAGCTGTGGCACAGCTCCAACGCCTTCACTTGAGCGTTCTGCAGCAGCGCATCCGATGAAGCAACATGCGGGCATACACGAAGCGAGTTCGACACCAACGTGATACTCAAGCGGCATAGCTGAAGATCCATGTCAACAAGTAGGAGCGAGGTTTCCACCAATACTTCGGAGTGCAAAGATTCCGGCATGCTCTCGCCCTTATGAACGACTAGGTCATTCAGTGTAGCCAGTGCCGCTTGCTTCAGTGTTCGAGACTGCTGACGGAGTAGCTGGGCTAGCGTTTGTGTGCACTCCACGAGAATCGAAGACATCTCCAAGTCCAACTTTGAGCGAGCAATGACTCCGATGGCCTTGATACTTTGGACTCGTGTGATTTCGTTGTTAAGGCGCTCCATCAGCAGTGGGTAAACTTCCCCGACATGTGCACCAAGCTCGTCTCCTGGAGCCACATCAAAACGCAGCACTTGTTAGCTATTATCAACAATCTACGGTAACAATGCACGTACCCAGGACAGCAACGATTTCTCCGATACTGCTGATCGCAGCCTCTTTGATTTCCTGATCGATGTCATGAACCTTTAAGCTAGGTAACACCGCTTCGAAAAAAGGCTTCGCGTATGGCTTGTACGTCGGATCTCCATCTTCAGAACGGATGATACGGACGAGAGATTCGATCAATCCGAGAGCCTTTGCCACCGTTTTGTACCAGTCTCCCTTTGCGCATTCAACAGCAACTTTGACAATCGAATCAACATGCGGTCGGAATGGCTCTACTGTGTGTGTATCCACAAGCAGACGGAGGAACGTAAGCGCATCCAGCTTTAAGTCAGAGTGCTTGTCTTCCACTGCACTGAGAAGGTTCGGCATCAAACGACCGATATACCCTCCTAATTTCCCATGCTCCACCATCGCAAGTTCGCTCAACATTGCAACGACGGCGCATCGCGACGGAACAGAGGCCTTCGTTCCAAACTGTTTGTTGGCTCCAACAACAAGAGCGTTCAGGTGCTGCTCTAGCTGTGTGACACACGCGTTCGATGTGGGTGGGTGGAAGAAACCAGTTCCATTTGTGCTCGGAAGATTTTTTCGAGTAGCACGGAGCAACTCTGCAAACACCCCAAACACGTCGATACGAACATTCTCTTCTCGCTCTTTGAAACGCGAGATCAAAGTCTGCGCGCAGTGAATGTAAATCTGCTCCAGAAGCTCGGGTCTTGTCGTAATAACTGCCGTAAGAACACGAAGACTAGCTCGACGGACCTTCCAGCTCGTGTCATCGTCATCACTGTAGTCGCCTTCCTCATCACTGTACTCCTCCTCCTCCTCCTCCATGCCTTCATCCTCATCAGCAGAGTCCACATAGTTGTAGTTAGGGTCATAGGAAATAAACACCATCACAAGCTTCATAATAGAGTCCATGTGAGGCGTGATCTCGTTGTGGCATCGAATAATAAATGCTTCAAAAGCCTGGAAGCAGTTCCCACGCAGCTCATCTGAGTCTTCATTCTGCAGTGACTCGTCCTCTTGATCTCCACAGAATTGCACCAGAATACGAATCACCGCATCTAAGTGCTGTCCGAGACGGTGTCCTGCAGTGCGCGAGAGCATGCCGATCGTCTGGATCAGCGTACGGACATTCGCTGTGTCGGAAGATCCCTGAATGCCTTTGATCAGGTGCTCCACCAAGCGGCTCACCAGAACATCCGACGCCATAACACCTAGTGATCCCACGCAAGCCGTGGCACGCTTGCGCACAAGCGGTGACTCGTCCGTGAGCTGCACCATGAGCAACTCCATGATCGTCGCGTGTTCAGTAGCGACGTCGTAGCCAAAGCGGCGCAGCAGATCTGTGAGGATATCCAGTGTCTCGGCCTTCACAGCCGCGTCCTTGTCCTTGCTCAGACCCGTGAGCAACCGCGTGCAAATACCTGTAGCGATGGACGCCCCCGTGGCCTGGGACACGTCCGCTACGATAGTTTTGAGGCCGATCGAGTAGATGTCCCGGAGCTCCGGTTTACCGTTGAGAATAAGGTCGCAAAGCTTCGCACAGATATCCGCCACCTGGGCTAGCTGCACTTTGGTAACCAGGATGCCCAAGCACTTCACAGCGATGGACTGGACGTCGTTCGACTTATCGTCCAGCTGCTTCAGCACCGCAGCACACACTCTGTAGATACGTCAGTAGGCCATACATTCTCTCGGTTCTAAGCGCTAGGCACGTACTTTGGCTCGATGTACGGCCCCAGGTCGACGTCCTTGTTGAGCTCGACGCACAGATCCGACGTGGCCATGTAGCGCTCATCCTTGTCAAAGTCCGTGGTCTGAGGGCGTACACACAAACATTAGATGTCAATGTAGACCTCTGAATGGCGTTAAACAGCGCACCTTGTCCAGCAACTGCGCGATCTTGTCCTCGTTCACGCGCATTGTTTCCCGCTAGAATGAAAGTGAGTGACGAAGAAGATCTCGGGTTCAAATGTGCACCACATGAAATAGACCATCACTCTAGGCGTTACTTCAACCAAAAAATTTGGGCGGGCCAGTCCCTAATTGGAGCGACGCCATGAGTGAGGAAGAGCTGCTGTCTGTCTGTAGATACATGAGAGATAGATTCTTACTGACACGTTGTTTAGGTGAAAGCGACGGTGGTGTGGCACCTGACCAACTCACATCGCTCATCTCGCACGAGGTGGAACGTCAACTGCGGGAGCGAGGGTCCGTGCTGGAAGCCATGAAAGAACAAATGGCTAAAGTGCTGGCCGAGTTCGAGGAGATGGCGGCAACTGTCAGTTCCAAGCGCTCGTGGTCCAACAGTGTTACTAAGAAGAAACCCTTCGCGACCCCAAAGGCGTCGCCCTTCGACATCCATCCGGTCACCACACCTTTCGACATTGTTCCGCCAGCAGCGTCTTCCCCACCGAAGCTGCCAAAGTACGTGGAGCGGGTTCTAGTTACATAGCTGCTACGGATAAGTTGATGCTATTGTATTTTGTTAGGATTAGCGGGGGAATGCTCAAGAATATCCACCAGATGAAGCGAAATGCTAGCGGAGGGGCTCTTTTGCCAGGCCCCCGCAGCCCTAATGGCAAAATCACTTTTGGTATGAATTATAGTTGCAGCCTTGTCCTCGAGAGGGGAAATTGTTGCGATGCTCTAACTGTTGTGTTGCTCGACAGACAAGATACTTCCTCGTGTGGCCAATATCGAGAAGCGCACGGATGGAGCACAAATTGTATTATCCCAGCAACGGCAGCAGATGTACGAACGAGCCCTGGTGCGGTATCCGCAGTGCCGAAGCAATGTGTTTGCTCCTAGTATATTTGATGGCGAAGTAACTTCCACTTCAGATCTTCAGGCACCACGAGCGTCGTTACAGCTGGACTTCGTGTATGGATGCCGTAGTGGAGCCACCACATCGTTGTCCACTAGCCATCCCGCAGCACCTAATGCAAGTACCAACAACAGCGCATTCTATTTATCGACTGGCGAGATTATGTGGTTCACTGCAGCGCTGGTGATATTATACAAGAAGGAAAACAATACGCAGAGGTATTTCCGAGAACACACCAACGAAGTTACATGTGTAGCAGTTCATCCCAATCAGCGCATCGTTGCATCAGGACAAGCTGGACGATCTGCGTTTCTTCTAGTATGGAATGCCAATGATGAACCACTGGGTAAACGATTCGCTTGCTTAAAGGGTCATCAAGTCGCTGTGCGATCTATTAGTTTTTCTCACGATGGCAAGCTGCTTGCTTCTCTGGGTGGGGACATGTACAACACTATTTGTATTCACGATTGGAAAACTCAAGAGATGTTGGTTAGCGCTCGAGGCCACACCTTTCGCGTAAATACAGTTGCTTTCAATCCATTCCAAGCGTATGGTCGACCTGAAACGCATCGGTCAAAGAAGCCAGGCCAAGCTTTGCAAGATGATGATGCTTGTTACACCTTGGTGAGCTGCGGTGTCCGGCATATCCGGTTTTGGACACTCACAAAAGCAGACTATGCTCAAACTTCAAAGGAAAACGTTGACAGTGCTTTTTCTCGCTCCACATTTGGAGGCCCACCAAGATTACGTCCTCCAACACCAACCGAGAAAGTGTGGAAGCTGGAAGGCAATGTCCCTTCATTTCATGGTCGCTTTGAGATTCAAGATTTTACAAGTTTGACGTTCGTGAATGATTCTCCTCCTCTTTACAAGTATGATGACCACTCAAAGGAGTTGATTGCGACAAATGCCACTGATCATTCGCTTGGCCGGATAATAGCTGGTACGGCTAAAGGGGATTTGTGCTTATTCTTGCAGCCAAGAGCAAGCCCAGATATTGAAACCATTTCTGAAAGTGACTTGTTAAAAGAGCCTGCAAAGTGGTGGGAAATTCCAGATGAGTACACTGATGCTGAGATCAATGATCTTGTACTGGAGAAGATCGCATACGAGCCGACTGCGAGGCTCGTTGATGTCGTGCCGCACGATCAAGAAACTGGCAATCGCTTTAAGTTGCCAAGGCAAACTCAGACTGAGATGGAGGGGTTGTCAAAGATAATGGTTTTGCGGCCGAATGCAACTACCTTGCATTCGCGTTTAGATGAATTGAGATATAGCGGCCCGCTGGCTCATCAAGGAGCAGCTTACCAAGTTGCGTACTCAAAGAAACTAAATATGATCTTGTCGTGTGGAATTGATGGAAAACTATTGCTGTGGACGTGTCAGATCGTCAAGCCAATGCGAATTCCAGGAGTCAGCACGCAAGGAGTATTTACACCACTGACTGGAACTTTTTCAGAAGGCTCGCACGCTTTGCTTCCTCACGATGATCCAGTAAAAGTGTTTTGGCTGCCCTCAGCACTACCAAATGAAGTTAGCGCAGGTGGTGCAGCTCCTACACCCAAGCCCACCAGTATCGTCTGGAAAGAAGATGGCAACTTGGTGCTTGTTGCCACGAGTAACAGTTGTCTTTGGGAGCTTAATATCGCATCTGGTGAATGGCAGCTACTCTTTGAAGCCCGCAGCGGCGTCATGGTAACATGCGCAGCACATCCAACAATCCCAGAGGTGACAACGTTGTCTCAAGATGGGTACCTCAGCTTCTGGGATCTTGAACAGCACGTATGTACACGTCGCCTCTATCTTGGAACTTTCATTACACCCAGCGTCAAACCTTTTTGTATGGAATTCCACCCCACTGGCCACGAACTTGTATTTGGACTAAGCTCAGGTGAACTTCTGGTTGTGGATTGTGATAGACTTGCGATATTGTTCCGGAAGAGTATCAGATCAAACTCTGGAAGTACATCAATCGCTGCTGTAAAGTACTGTCCAAACGCTACCTTTTTAGCAGTTGGGGCCAAAGACACCTTCGTCTACATATACGACGTCGTCAACGGTTACAATAAGCTCCATGTTTGCGAAGGCCACTCAAGCGCTGTGATGCATTTGACCTGGAATATGGACGGTGATATTCTACAAAGTAATGCGGCGGACGGCGAAATTCTCCATTGGCTAGTATCTTCGACAAAGGGCGAAACTAAGCAGATTACCGACGCTTTTCTAGTGCGTGACGTGCAGTGGATCAAATGGACGTGTGTATTTGGATGGCCTACGCCAGGGATTTGGTCAGAGGAATCACCAAACATTGTGGATATCGCTGGTGTCTGCACTACAGGTTCAAAAACTGTGAACAGCTTCGATGAATCAGAAAGCCTGCACTCCAGTGAAGATATGCTGGCTGTTGCTTGTCGATCTAGTGTTCAACTTCTCAAGTACCCAGCTCATCGCGGTGCTAAAAGGAAAACTTTTAAGGCTCACTCTTCGGCAATTACAGCATTGGAATTTTCATTTGACGATTCATATTTAATCACTGTTGGCGACGGGACTTTCATACAGTGGAAAGTTGACGTTGGGGGTACGAATTCAACACGGGTCGAAGCAAAAGCTGGCGCCCAAAGCACAACCCAAGCACAACTAACAGAAGAAGAAACCATCGAAGAGCTGAGGCCTAGCTCGAATCCGATACCTCCTCCGCAGGGTGACAAACAACGGTCAGGTCAGCTCTCTCCACGACAACATTCTCGGCAATATCGTGAGCGAGCAGACTACGAGTATCAGGGCGACAGTGCGCAAGAACCTCGAGTCGATCAGTTTGCGAGTGAGGAGCAGGAAGCTAGTCCAGTCCGTGACATTTTGCCTCAATACATGGATGGTGAGGACTTGAAAACCGACACGGCAGAAAACGAACTCCAAGAAGGTTCACCACCAGAGCGACGTACCAACTATCGAAGCAATGCCGATGTAGATGACCTGCTGCCATCACCTATTCAAGTACACGCGACACATGACTACGCGGCTGAGAATCCGGATGAGTTGAGCTTGATTCGTGGAGAGATCATCCGTGTACTCTCAAAAGCTGGTGGTGATTGGTGGCTCGGGGAAACGTGCGACGGCACGAAAGGCTACTTCCCAGCAAGTTTCGTAGAGGATGTGGATCTCAGTGTTCCTGTCGCCAACAATGAGGCTACTACAAACGAGCAGCCCACAGAAGGTTAACCTTAATACGACATTAGCTAAATGCAGTACATTAAATGCACTGCATTTAGCTAAAATGGCTTCGATTTCGGTGGCACTAGCCAATTCTACTTGACCCGGACTCAAGCATTAGTGGCACTGCTGGTCTAAGCTAATGGTGCAATCTTCAGACACGGCGCTAGCTGCCAGTACGACAACATTCAGCGACCTACCATTGCACAGAGATGTAGAGCGTGCACTTACAACTATGTGCTTCCTGCGTCCGTCGCCCATCCAGCTGCATGCGCTACCCGTGACTCTGTTTGGCAACGATGCTATTGGCCAGGCCAAGTCCGGCACAGGCAAAACTGCAGTCTTCGGAGTCACAGCCATCGAGCACGCGATCCGCAACATTGAGCAACGAGGCCAGGGCACTGTAGTGGGAGACCCATTAGCTCTGATTCTGGCGCCAACGCGAGAGATCGCAGTTCAAATTGAGACTGTGCTGCGTCAATTGGCACAGTTCCGGCCGGACATTGTCATCCGCACGTGCATCGGTGGTTTGTCCGTAGCTCAAGACCAGGTATCTAGGGGTGCATGCGTCTCTGTTTTGATGCTATAGATATTGACTGGGTGGTGTTTTGAGTAGATGCACTTGGCAGCGGGGTGTCATATTGTGGTCGGCACGCCAGGACGCGTGAAAGCACTCGTGGGCCAGTGCTCTTTGCCGTGTAGTTCTATTCGACTGCTGGTGCTGGATGAAGTGGATAAACTGATGGCGCGCGACTTCGAGAAAGATGTACGTGCATTGGTCTAAAGCCGTAGTGACCGGAACTGGTATTGACAGCCTTGCTGTGCTATAGATCCAGTACATCACGGGCGCACTCCCTGAGAGACGACAGGTAATAGCGCTACTCTAACGGCAGATCTGGGATACTGGCTAACGCGCAATTATTGTGCGTGTGTGTGTTTGTTTTTACCTTGGTCAGACTCTTGCATTCTCAGCCACATTCACACCTAATCAGCTTGTTGCTGTCGCGAAGCTCATGAGTACTCCACAGGTGTGTAGATTGAAGTAAAACGTACGTGTGCGTGTATGTACTAAGTTTCGTGCAACTTTTTATTGAGCAGATCGTGCGAGTTCGAGGATTAGATGATGTCACGACAGAGTTTATTTCGTCCGTTGAAGATCTCGAAAATTTGAAGAAACGAGAGCAGGCAAATGCGCCGGAGCTATGGCTTCGCCACGTTCGTCAGTTTTATAGTGTTGTGAAGGCGCCATCCGGTCCAGTGATAGGTGATGACGTCCTGAATATGAAAGGAAAAGTGGTGAAGCTGGCAGTACTCCTGTCGGAAATCGTGTTTGTCCAGTGCATGGTGTTCTGCAACGACAAGTTTCGTGCCGAGGCGCTAGCTGCAGCTCTAACAGCGCAGGGCTGGCCAGCAGCATGTATCACTGGATCTCAGACTCAAGCTACCCGATTGGAAGTGATGGAAGGATTTCGAGCCTCGCGCTCTCGTGTATTGGTGTCGACGGACCTCACTGCGCGAGGAATTGATGTTGACAAAGTAAACTTTGTGGTAAGTTGGGAGGAATTTAACTGTGCTCCAGAAAATCTGTTTTCTCATTGTCATGTTATGAAATCACAGGTGAACTTGGACTTGCCGCGGGACCCAGCAACATACTTGCATCGTGTTGGAAGAACCGGCCGCTTTGGTGGGAAGGGATTAGCAGTTACGCTGCTTTCGAGAAAAGAAGTTCAAGGCGTTCAGCTTCTCGCTCAGGTTTTTAAGATGGAGATTAACGAGTTGCCCACTCCAGTACCTCCAGAGATTTACACCTATGCAGCTGCAGAGGGAAGTGATGACGCTGAGAAAGCAACAGACCCAACAGTGATTGCAAAGGAACCGGGCAACTACGCAGTTAATGACGAGGAAGGGCAGAGGTCTACAGAAAAAAAGGTCACGGAGACGTTAGAAGCTGACAATGCTGAAATGTTAAGTGAAATGTCCGAGGGCGAGGCGAGCAGCTTGGTATGTGTCGAGAATGAAGCGACGATGGAGCAACCAGTGAGAGAGACTCCCAGTCGATATGCCTTAGAAGAAAGATCATACGAAAACTGGGTTAAGCTACTGTAGTTTTGCCCTACAATTTACTTCACGCTAGCCAAACTTCGCTACTATTCGGCGCAAGGTGTTCGCCGTTCGAACTGTGACTGGCACACCCAGTTTCTTGTCGAAGGCCACTTTGAACAGCGGAGACTCGCTCATTTTGGTGGCGGAGTACCACACAAACGCTTTGTCCAGAAGTTCGAGCTCGTCAGTGTCAGTAGAGAGAGCTGAGACGATATCTCGTTGCTCCTTGGTCAGATCCTTCTTCACCAGCACCACGTTCACAGCCGTAGCGGTCTTCACGGCCTGTTCACTCAGCGCAGCCACATCCTCCATGGAGCGAGCAATCACTGGAATTTGACAGCCAAAGAGTTTCTCAAGCACTTGCTCGACTCGGAGTTCGGTGGTGAGTACGTCTCCTTCCTGGTTAGCAGGTGCGTCGAAGATGACGTTTCCACTTGCAAGGAACGTCTCAACATTGTGAAACCCAGTCTTCTGTAGTGCTCCGGCGATAGATTTCATGCTGTGCACGCGACCCCCGACATTCACTCCGCGAAGAAACGCCACGATCTTCCTGCAGCTCACCGCAGATCCTGCCCGGGACCCACCTGTAGCTACAGCAGAGCGGGTAATCCTCTTGGCTCTGGGAGGGCTGCTCGACGTTGCATCAGCCTTCCTTTTCCCCTTAGCCGCCATCAGAGCAGAAGCTTTTCGGAGATGGGAATGGCTACCTGAAGCCATAACCTCTGCCGAGACGTCATGCAACCAAAGCTCTGCTACATTTGTTTATCTAATGATACCTGTAACAAGTTATATGAGACCCCATATTCAATTCCACTTCTGCTCAATGTGTTTGTATGATTGCACATATCACTCTCTCTGTTGCCGCCTCGTTTAAGATCATCCCATCGCAATAAGGCTTTGTTCCGCCCTACTGTATTGAGTCATAACCGACTCTCCTCTCTCTTCTCTTCAAGCGGCTCTGTCTCGAGCCGTCGCTGTCGAGCGCCTGCCACTTCGGATCTTCGCTTCTCCCTCGCCAGCATGACCACGGGCGGCAAGCACGAGCTGCCGGCGTCCTCCACGACCACGACGTCGTCCTCGTCTGGCAACAACAGCAGTGTGACGTCTGGGAACCCGCTGCAGCAGTATATCTCGGCCAAGGAGGTGGCGCAGCACCAGGTCTTCCGCCAGCACGACATGCGGCGCTCCATCAGCTCCACGCAATTCAGTGGCGGCCGAGAGAGCGCGTCCAGCCCAGCGGCTCAAGGCTCCAGCAAGACTTCGGTCGCCGGCTCCTCCATGTCGGCGTCCAACAGTCCGCGCTTTTCATCTCCTGCCTCGTCGCCCATGGCCGAATCCATCCTCAAAGTCGTACTAATTGGCGACTCAGGTGTAGGCAAGTCGAACCTCGTCATGCGCTTCACCAAGAACAAGTACATGCCGCATAGTGTACAGACGGTGGGCTTCGAGTTCGCCACCAAGACGATCAGGGTCGGGGATCGGCGGCTCAAGGCGCAGATCTGGGACACTGCGGGGCAGGAGCGCTTCCAGTCGCTCACTGCAGCCTACTACCGCAACGCTGTAGGTGCCATGATCGTGTACGACATCACAAACCGAAGCTCGTTTGAGCATGTTACAGGGTGGCTCGCGCAAGTGCACGAGCACTCACACCAGAGTCTCGTGCTGATCCTCATCGGCAACAAATGCGACCTCGCGCACTTACCGGAGAGTAGAGAGGTGTCGACACTAGAAGCCGCGCGATTCGCAGCGAAACACTCGATGGAGTTCCTCGAAACGTCCGCTTTGGACTCGACCAACGTCGTGGACGCCTTCAAGAAGCTCATCGTGCCAGTGGGGCGTCTACTGTCGCCCACAGAGCCCAAGAAGATTGCGAAATTACCCCCAGGATGGAGACGCGTTCTATCAAGAACCAGACCCGGCGAATACTCGTACGAAAACCAATACACTAAGGAGCGGATCTCGTTTGCGCCGAAAGAACCGGCCAAGCCCTCTCAGCAGAGCTTTCGAGCACCCAGTAATGGTTCCAAGAGCAACCCCCAGGGCGTCGTTACCGTGACGCGCGAGAGCCTCCAGAAGCAGCATCAGAAGGCGTATCTCGCTCAGAATCAAACACCCCAGTGCGGGGTCTGTGTAAGCAACTGCACAATAATGTAGTCATCGGGGAGATGTCGAACGGCTTGCTTCGTGGTCATCAGGCTACAGGCTAGTCGTCGACTGGTTCACTGCCAAGCCAACACTGTCGCGGACTCTGCGTGACCCAGCGCTAGATGAGAACAAGTCTACGAGCATGTGAAACAGTTTCAAAGGTGAAGACGAAGGGTACAGGGTCGAATAGAAGCAGGCTCACTCACTGGACATGACTTCTAACTACTTCTAGGCAGGATAAAGGTGCCATGTACGCACAGGCTTTTGTCGGTAGGAACGTAAATAGCCGTCAAAGTCATTCCGTTGATATGTTGCTTCTTTCTATGTAAATTCTCATCGCTAGACTTGTAATGCACTGCTGCTTACAGTAGAGCTGCATGCTGTTGCTGCGTAGCTATTTACTTCGAGCGCCGAGCCACAAAGAAGGCAGCCGCAACAGTTGCAACCGCAAGCGCAGCGGTGGCAAGTTTGCACTCAGTAGGAGCCGATGCCCAAGCACTGAAGCAGTTGCCACTGGCCTTTTGATTCCGCTTGGCGATTGTCTTCCGGATGTGCTCGGCCACAGTAGCCTTCGAGTTGTTGGCGACCGCTAGCCGAGTCGGGAGGGACTCCAGCGACTTCAGAATCGGGTGCTGCTCGATCTCTGTCTCAGCCACACCAAGCGCCTTGGACACAACGGGAAGGAACTTGCCGTAGTGGGCAGTACCAACGACGACCACTGCGGCGTTGGGCTTGTCAGCAAGTTTGTCCTGGCCGAAGTGCATAGCAGCAGCGGCGCCGATAGCACTGTGCGGGTCGAAGAGGTACTTGTGAATCTTCTTGTACTCGGCAATCGTAGTGCGCACCTCCGTCTGGAGAACAGCGTACGACGCCATCTCGTCTTGCGCCTTAGCGAGCAGCTCACCCGAAATCGTGAGTTCTCCAGTCTGCTCGAAGCCCTGCATCCAGCCGCGAAGAACATCGTGGTTCTCGCCGGACAGAGCGAAGAGGTAGCGCTCGAAGTTGCTCGAGACGCAAATGTCCATCGACGGCGAGATCGTGTGCTGGATGTCACGGCGATGGTACTTGCCCGTGGAGAAGAAGCGGTCGAGGATGTCGTTCTCGTTGGTAGCCACGATCAGCTTGCCAATGGGCACACCCAGCTTCTTGGCGTAGAAGCCGGCAAGGATGTCGCCGAAGTTGCCCGTGGGGACGGAGAAGGCGACCTCGCCAGTCACGCCCTGCTCGCGAGCACGGAAGTAGGCCCACACGTAGTAGACAATCTGAGCCAGGATGCGGGCGAAGTTGATCGAGTTAACAGCGCCCAGGTGGTACTTGGCCTTAAAGTCGGCGTCGGCGAACAGGTCCTTGACAATGGCTTGGCAATCATCGAACGTGCCCTTGACGGCCACATTGTGGATGTTCTGGTCCAGCACCGTGGTCATTTGGCGCTGTTGGATGGCGCTCACGCGACCCTCAGGGAAGAGAATGAAAACCTCGACATTCTCCTTGCCGCGCAGACCGTAGATGGCGGAGCTGCCCGTGTCGCCCGAGGTTGCCCCCACGACGGTGATCTGATGCTTAGGGGCACCAGCAGGCAGCGCCTTGTTCTTGCGTTGCAGGAAGAACTCGAAGAGGTTACCCAAGAACTGCAGGGCGATGTCCTTGAAGGCGAACGTTGGGCCGTGGAAGAGCTCGAGCACAAGCATCTGGTCCGTAACCTTGGCCACAGGCGCCACCTCCTCGGCTCGGAACGTGGTGGAGTTGTAGCTCTTGGTAACGAGCGAGCGCAGCTGGGCACGCGAGATCTCGCTCTCGTCGATGAAAAGGCCCATGACCTCCACTGCCAGCTCCTGGTATGACAGCGATGCCCACTTCTCCAGCGCGTCGGCCGGAAGCGTCGGGAACTCGCCATCCTCAGGCACCAGCAGGCCACGGTCGGCTGCCAGACCAGTCAGAACGGCCTGCTCGAAGCTGAGGCCGCGGACGCCGCCGCGCGTGCTACGGTAGTGCACCATGTTGGACAGGTATCGGATGTTGGAGAGTGCGAGTGGCGCCGAAAGTTTCGCGCTGTAAGCAGCTCAGGAAACTTCTTGCAGTGGAGACTCGTCCTCAGCGTCCAATATTTGATGTTGCGCAAACGGTGTACGTGTATGTGACGTGGCGATGCAGGTTGCGTAGTGGGTGGTACACACTATATTGGGTTGTTACACCTGAATTTGTACGACCACTCGTCGTACAAATTTGAACTTTGACATATTTGCAAAATTTCCAAGAGTGGTGACAAACTAAAAAAAAGCAAACAGGGAAATACATTTCGAATGAATACTTTCTCCCTGCGGTGTTCCTCCTGCGTCCGTCAAATGGTCCATTTCAAACCGTTACTGTCTACCTCGTCGATCCTGGTTGAATCAGTTCTGTCCAAACTGGAACATGGTGGGCTGGTCCGAGGATGTGCCAAACTGGAACTGCTGGGCGTTAGCGTCCGTGTCGGGCGCTAGGCTATCCTCTGCGTCCTCCTCGCCGTTGAAGAATGCCTCGACAATCTTCATAGATTTCACGTAAATGTCTGAGCATAGCTACGTGTAAGTACAAGCACAATGAATCATTAAAATGGGTCGGACGCACCTTCGTGAGCATGGTACTGCAGTGCCTGAATCTTGTTCACACCGTCCGCCTCGTCAATCATCGTGGCAATCTCGTTGACGTCGCCTGTCTTCTGCAGATCACCCGCACGCAGGATGTTCTCGAGACCCTCCAGAGCCACAATCACAACCTTCGCATCCTTGACCTCCAACAGGTCACACAGAGGCTTGATACATCCTGTAAACACGAGAACGTGTTAGTTCTCTGACAAAGATCGCAAGGATCATCGATGCTGCAACTCTCTTACCAAGGCTGACAAGGTGCATGATCTGTTCAGGCGAACCGCCAGACGTAGCGTTCGACACAGCCCACGCGGCTTCCTTACGAATATCAAACTCGGCCGTCGACAGAAAGCCAATCAAAGACGGGAAAATGTCGGCATCAATAATGAACTGGATCTGCTCCCGGTTGCCGGCCGTGATGTTGGAAAGCGTCCAGCAAGCCTCCTTTCGGATGCCCTTCTTGGGGCTCTCAAGCAGAGCACGCAGGCACGGCAGAGCATTCAGATTAATGATGACCTGCGTCTGCACGTCATCGCCAGTCACAATGTTACCGACGGTGCGCAGAGCGGGTGTCTGCACGGAAGGAGAGTGGTGCATCAACAGCTCCACAATTCGCCGGCACACACCAGCTTCAATCACAGCCTGGATCTTCTCGTTCGAGCCATCGGACAGGTACGACAGAGCCCAACAGGCATCCGTCAGCACTTCTTCGTCGTGGGTATAAATGAGTTGACCCAGAGTGGGAAGCGCAGGGGCCACCAAGTCAAACTGCGGCTGTGGCTTGCCACGGCAGAAGTTGGACAGAGTCCATGTAGCGTTACGAAGCATCGTAGGCTTTGAGTTCTCCATCAGCTGTTGCATAAGCGGACGCAAAGCACCGCAACGCAGAACCATGTCACGACACTCGATGGAGTCGCCAGCAATGTTACCAAGAGCCCACACGGCCTGCTCGCGCACATCATCGTTCGTGGACAGCAGCAGCTGGCAGAAAATAGGCACGGCACCGTGGTTGATCACCACCTCGGTATCCGCAGAAGTACCCGACGCAATGTTCGTCAGAGCCCATGCGGCTTCAAACTGCAACGTGGGGAAGTCCTCGCGCTGCAGGAACTGCACAAAAATAGGGACAACACCCGTCTCGATCACCTCTTTAATAGGCGGGTTGCGCTCTGGAAAAGAACAGGGAATAAATAGCAAAAGTTAGCAACAGTCTTTCTTCGAATCGTAACCTGATGCTCACCAATAGACAGCAGCTTGCGGAATTTGGTCACTGCCTCCAGCTGAACAGCGGCGTCGCTCGACTGCACGCCTGCCATCATCTGCGGAAGCTCCGACAGCTGCAGTTCCACAACAGCGTAATGGTTAAGTCTGCAAGTTCCTATGTATGTGTATATCCAATACTTACCCGCTGCACCAGCGTCATTTCGCCGGCAGCATCCATCGAGGCAGAGACTGCTCCGTTGTCTGCAGGCGCCTATATATCGACAATGGACAACAAGTTAGCCCTCCTCCTAACTCCGATAAGAGCCTAAAGTGTAAGATACGAAGGCGACTCTCGGATTGGACCAACTCTCTAAGGAAGCAGAAGTTCTGCCCAGTCATGATGCAATCGTCCCCTTCGTCTTTACAGACGATGTGTATGTATTGCCGTACCATACGGCGGCGCTGGTTCATGCGGTCCTCTTTGATGGTCTTGCGGATCTGCACCGTGGTTTCCATGCGGCTGCGACGCGATTCATCGGCGTCAATTCCCTTCTTGAAAAGGTTCTTGCGTTCTGGTGCTTTTCCTGCGGGGAACGACATGTTGGCTGCTGCTGCTGTGGATCTGCTTGGACGGGGCTCGGAGGGGCTGGAGCTCGAGAGCTGCGCGGCTTCTTTCCTTGTTTCCCCTTCTCGAAGGTTGCGCGGTACTGGCCAATAAAGTTGAGTGTGGACCACATTCATGAAAGAAAACCAGCAAATACAAACGGAAAGAGGTTTTACTTACAATGACGAAAAACCTCACAGCCTTTCCCACAATTGAAATGACAGCTACAATGCTCATAAGAAATTATACTAAAATTAAATGCATGTTGTTGCAATCATTTCACGATGAAGAGTGATGATCCTTCAAGTTGCACCAAACGACGCACATTGTGCATGAATGAAGTCGACCACCAGGCCGTCCGTCACTGCTGCCGCTGATGCTGCTCCCGTGTCCTCGTCCTCGCGGAACGTGGTAATCCACGTATTCGACGAGTTTCGTAAGAGCAGCAAGGAGTTTACGTGTCAGCGCGACGTGCTGTTAGACAAAATGAAGTACTTCCAGGCGTACCTGAACGAGGCCAACGAGCACGATGAGATCGACATATCGGTGCACTGTGACGTCGAGATCTTCGAGCTACTGATGGAGTACATGCATAAACGTGACCACGAGTGGCGTCCTCGCATCACGCTCGAGAACATTGCGTCCATTCTCGTATCCTCCGAGTTTCTTCAGATAGAAGAACTCGTTGAGGAGTGTGTCGCTTTCATTTCAGGCCGTTTGCAAGACTTTATATTGCTGCGCGTGGACTTCGGGTGTCTGTCGGACGCCACGATTGCCAAGATTGCCAGCAATAGCACACCTGAGCAGCTGCAGACGCTACACGACCCCAAGGACAAAATTCTGTCGAAACTGCGACGGAAGAAGGTCGAGGCACTGGTAAAGGCTCTGCAAGAAGGAAGGCATAGTCTAGAGCTATGCGTAAACTGCGAGCTGCTCTTTATATGTGGCGAAAGGGAGAATGTAGGCTGTCAGAGAGGTAAGCTTCAAGTCGGGGTGCACGGCGAGTTGATTGGAAAACACCAGGTGAAAACGGAGTGGCAGGTCGAGGTATTCCTCAAAGAGCTTGCTGCTGATAAGAGTACTTCGTGGAGCGCGGCGTACTGGTACATTTGGGGCTCCACCCAATATTTCCATTGCAGTGTTTGCAAACAGATATGCAGCATGATGGAACTACAAAACTGCGCTTATCACCCCGGCTCCATCGTTGATGCTGGCCCAGCTGCAAAGTATTCCTGCTGCAGCTCTCGCATATTCAGTGCCGACCAAAGTTCAATCCGCGGATGCAAGACCACGGCTCACGTCCCTATCCACACCGAGATGAACAGCTTCAACAACATTGTAGCCCTGCCGAATATGTGGAAGCAAATCTGTGCGTGTGAAAAGGTGGCGAGAACACAATGCCATTCATCAAATGTGAATTCTGGCGGCGGTGGGAGTGTCGATGTGGCTTCATTGTTTCCTTCTCATCAATCGAACAAAGCTGTTAACCCCGAGCGCGAACCATCATCTCGGAGACTGAACACGGGCGGAGAGGGCAACTCATCAGGTTATAGAAAGCAGTGCAAGGTGTTGCAGCTGCAGGAGAAGGATCGAGTGCGCTGCCAGGACATCTCGAGGCAGCTTGTACTCCAACGGAAAAAGGCAACTTGGTGACGCATTTGGTACACTGTACCATCAGTCAAATTCACGGTAGCGGTTGGCAGCAGCTTGATGATGTGGAAGCGGCCGTTGCGTGATGTGGTGGTGCGTTGTCAGGTGGGCAACTTACGCGTTTCCGGAGTGATGGCGCGCAATGCCGTGGAGGAGGTGGCGCAGCGCTGGCAGCTACCGACGACCTCGGAAGGCACGAAGCTGTGGGGCGAGTACATGGCCGGCACCGCCATGCTCAGCTCCTTTTTCAAGGGCGAGGAGCGCGTTAAGGTGATGGTCAAGACGCCCAATATTCAAGAACTTTACGTCGAGGCGATGGCAGTCGGAGAGGTGTGCATGTGTTGTTGCATTGGTGTTTGTGGGACAAAACAAGATTATTGATGTTATTTTGCTGTGCAGGTCCGTGGCAAAGCCGTCTACGTGGACCAGTCGCTTGCTGGAGCACCGGAACGTGGAGGACACATGCACGTTTCCAAGATTCTGTACGGCGCAGCGAAACCATACAACACATCCATCGAGGCATCTGGGGTGCCCGAGCTTGACTGGCAGCGATTTTTTGACGTGTCGGAGCAGGTCCCAACCATTGTGCGCATTGATAGCGAAGCAACCGAAGATCACACGCGCAGCTGTGGTCTCATCGTCCAGAAAATGCCGCCAACAGAAGCGCATGAGCGGCGTTATGAGATTGAAGAGTTGGCGTTCGACAAGCTTCCGTTCCTTGCCGCTGAACTTAAAAAGAACTCGGACCTGTTGGAGTATCTGAACGAACTGATCCCAGGCGCGGATGTCACCGATAAAAATTGTAAGCGGGTGCCACTGGATTACTACTGCCGCTGTTCCAAGGACTCCTACGCAGAACGTCTCAAGGGCATGGGGGCAACGGACCTGAAGCAAATTGCAACTGATGTAGGTAACGCTGGTGTGGATCTCACCTGTCATTTCTGCAATGACGCACACCACTTTTCCGCTGTTGAACTAGAAGGTATAATCGAGTCGCTGGGACAAACTAAGCAATGAAGTAGCCATTTATCGACACGGTTATAGAAGATGGATATGACGGAACCATCTGTCTATGATACTCTAGCCTTCTTGCCCGAACTCCTGCGTCCACTTGACAAAGCGGTTGAGCTCGTCAGGAGCTACCGTTGCTGTCGAATGCTCCAAGACACGAGTGAAGTCGCTCTGTAGTAGAAACCCAGTTAGCCAGTACACAAGTTAAGGAAATGAAAGCGAAGCATTATTACCATTGAGATCATTGGGGGCCGCAGCTTCTCATCAGAATAGCCACGATCTGGTAGATCGTAGAGCCGCATGCGTAGCGCTCCGCAACGTCGGCACGGGGCCTTGCAGTCTGGGCATTTTGGGCGACATGTTGAAAGCTTCATGTGGCAGTACGCGCACGGTGGGTCATCTTCACAAGGTGTCAAGAATGGGCCATTCCGAACAGGGTGTGCCTTATCATCACACTGCACGTAGAAACAAAATCAAGAAACGTTGTCAAACACCCGCACAACCAGGCGGGAGTCTATCAGCAGCCTTACCGGAGTAAAAAATGGCGCTTGTTGGCACTTTCGAAGCGGTTCCATGAGCGCGTCTCGAACAAGCACCGAGATGTCCGAACCAGAGCAGCTAGTGAAACGGCAAAAATGAGTACCAGCATCCTGTTGTCGAGATCTAGAATATCGTACCCTTCCGTCTTCTCCGCAATAGCTGTGAAGTTTGCGTCGCTCAGCTCATTTGGCGTATCACCTAAGTGGATGCCCAGCATTACCTTCCGTGCATCAACTTCAGGGAGAGGAATGTAAATGCGTTTTTCGAATCTGCAGGTTTGTAATACAGCATCAGCTATCTGCAAAATCCCCCCCCCCTCCTTTCAACAAACAAATATTTACCGTCGTCGCATTGCCGGGTCTAGTTCCCACGGTACGTTCGTAGCTCCGAGCACCAGAACGCCGTCATGGTTGTTGCCCATCCCCTGCATCTGAACAAGAAATTCGTTCTTGATGCGGCGTGTTGAGTCACTTTCACCTTCAGATCTACTCGAACAAAGCGAGTCGATTTCATCTATGAAAATGATAGCAGGTTTTTTCTCACGCGCCATCTCGAAGAGGTTCTTGACCAACCTACAGCGCAAGCCACAAATGAGTTAGCAATGATAAACTTTAATCTTCACAGTATCGCAATATAGATTCCGCACTTTTCACTCTCGCCTTGCCACTTGGAGACCAAGCTGGAGGATGATACAGCAAAGAACGTGGCGTCCGCCTCCGTTGCGACGGCCTGAGCCAAGTAGGATTTACCGGTACCTGGGGGCTACACACAGAAAACCAGTTCAGCGCAATCAACTTCAGCGACGCCTACAAATAACCCTCAATATCTTACCCCATAAAGCAGAATACCCTTCCAAGGACGCCGCTTCCCTGTGAAAAGCTGCGGGAACCGTGCAGGCAAAATAACTGCCTCCTTCAACGCCTCCTTTGCCGCATCGAGTCCAGCCACGTCGTCCCATTTGACATTAGGCTTCTCGGACACGACCGCCGCTGTAGCACCATGTCCAAAGCCCTGTCAAAAAAACAACTTGACCAGTTCCTACTATGCAAAACCTTACAAGACAATGCACCGCGCAATTTGGCTGTCTCTGCGTCTGTTTCATCCTCGTCATCTTTTTCGCCTCTGTATACAGCAGTATCAGTACCAGAAATGCACAAAAACCCCTGCAACACTCACTTGTCCATGTCCACCGCCGCTGCTACGGCTTTCGGTGCGTTCTCCTTCTCCAGCATCCCCCGCAGCTGTTCTGCGCGCGTCATGTAGCCCTCTACGCGCTTCATGATAATCTCTCTGGACGTCGGGTTCTTTTCGTCTGTATGGCACAACAACAGCCAGCAGCTCAGTAAACTTGAAGACCTGATCCCCTCAGCACAACTTCAGACGCACATTTAACGCCGACCATGAAGTGCTCGAGCGCCTTCTTGTACAGGCGGAAAGCATCCTGGTAGTTCTTGGCGTTGTCGGCATTTATGGCGTCGGTCACGATCTCGATCGCCTGCGGGATGAACTTGTTCTCCATGGCTTAGCTTCCTTCCTCAATGACTCCAGTGTGACTGTGTAAAAAAATCCATGCATGTAGCGATCATGTCATTGGCCAGAGCAAACATGTTTACGACCAATCAGATCGATGTTGAAGTCGATACAAGCATTCCGCATTCATTATGGGCGTGAGCCATTCGAAGGGGGGCGATGGCGGCGGTGTGCGCTGGAAACTGCGGCCACTAGTGCCCCATTCGTGGGTGGAGCTGGAGCAGCTTCTTCTCCGCTTCCAGCAGGAGGCGCATCGCCGACGAACGGACCCCGCATTCCAGTATTTCATGCCGTTTTCAGTGTTTCAAGTCATCGTGGCGCCGCTTTGTCTCCATAACGACAAGGCGCAAATGTTAGCCATGTTTGAGGCACTGGACGTTAAGCAGGCTAGGAAGATCGGCGTCATGGACTTCTTTAGCGGACTGGCCCTACTTGTGGATGCGAAAAAGCCCCAGAAGTTTGAGTGTGAGGGCATTCGGCGTGTTAAACAATCGTCTCGCACGAACTAACGCCTGCGGCTACAGTTGTATTGACTCTTCTAGACAATGGAGGGTTGAAGACGCTTAACAAGTGCGAGTTGGAAATGGTGGTCTCAGCCGCAGCCAGGGGCTTGAAGATGTTCGCGCCTGGAGCAGACGTGCTGCAGGAGTCCACGATGAGACCGCTAATTCGGCGTACGTCCCTGCTGATTCCTGGTATGGTATTTATTTGTCAACGTCGGATTACGCATATTGTTCGTTGTCGTTCAGGTCTGTTTGGAGACAATGACGAGGTTTTGCGGCAAACAATTGTCCATAAGGCGCTTGCGGACCCAGAGATTCTATTTTTCATGAGCGACCTAGAGGCGGTGCGTGATAAACAGTTATGGGTGTGGCCAAATGTGCAGGCTTTACTTTATGATGTTGCTATTATGTGTTTGCAGGGCATAGCAACGTCGTCTGATGATCTTCTGATACAGCAGGGAAAAATCATGCGCCACATAGCATACCTCGATTACCAGGCTCTTAGGGTGACAGTATCCGGTGTGTTTAGCATTGTTGGTTTTGGATCTATCGTTATTCCGTTTTGCAAACCATGAATTTATTTATCTATTTTGTTTATACCAGAAGACAAAGGGAAAACAGCACCTGCAGTTGCTCCTACCAGCGGATCAAGTAAAGGGCAGCGAATATTAATGGCCCCCTCCGCTCCTACAGCTGAAAGT
Source organism: Phytophthora multivora (assembly GCA_001314345.1). Classification (NCBI taxonomy): domain Eukaryota; phylum Oomycota; class Peronosporomycetes; order Peronosporales; family Peronosporaceae; genus Phytophthora; species Phytophthora multivora. The sequence goes on along the minus strand of LGSM01000022.1, from coordinate 86,095 downwards.
TTTATTCGCAAACTCCAAAGTATCGTGTGCCCGCCTCCTGCAAAAGGATCCAATCAGTCTATGCGCATGCTATCTACTGTTGAGGTTAAAAAGTATGTGGATTCGCGAACCCTGCAGCGGTTGGTCAAACTTGTATCAGACGGCGGGATGTCGCTCTTGCGGGATGAGGTTGGTGTGGTGTCCTGTATTTTGCATGCACTAACTAATTGACAAGAGTTTATCACTGCAACCTGTAGGCTGAAGTACTCGTAAGAGAGATAGCAGTGGACCAGTTCGGATACGCCCGTTGTGGCGACGTCCTCCGCGTCATGACAGCATGGGTGCAAAACCACCGACAAGAGAAGCCAGAGGCAGTTTGGGAAATTGTGGGCACTCATTTCGTCGAAGGCGTTAAAACCATGGAGAAGCATATGAATGATGCGCTTGCTGCTTTCGTCAAAAGAGCGACGAGGAAGCTGGGGCCAACTGCTCGCAGATGGACAACTGCAGCTAAGGGGCGTATTCTCGAAAGCTTACAAAATATCCCGCAAAGTGCTGATTCCGACGATGGTGAACTCCAGTGGACCGTTACCATTCAAATTGGCAAGAAGACGCCACCCGTGCAGGATCCGCCAAGTTCTTTGACACCGAAACGTGTCGGTGCTCTAAGTGTTCCTATCGATAATACCATCAAATTTCGACTGGGGATTCACCCACCGCAGAGTGATGATGGGAGCACAAGACACAAAACTAATGTTGGGAATGACGGACAACTCAACTACGAGAGCGATGACAGCCAAGCAGAGGATCCAGACATCGATACGATGCATCTTATTGTAAGTCTTGTGCTGAATCCAGAGATCACAGGTAAACGCTATTGTCTTGTTTAAATGTGTTGTACTGTTCAGTGTCGATAAATTGGTGTTGTGTTACTGAAAACAGACGAGGAAGGCATTGATCTAGCATCTGCAGTAGAGAAGGCAGTGCAGCAAGATCAAGTGTGGTCATTATTTGCATCGCTGTGGGCCAAATGTTCAGGTACACACCTAAAAAGTATGATCAGGCCACACAATGCATTTGTCCGAGCTGATCGTCATCTTGTTTCATTGCTGCAGTTACCATGCATTCCGATATTCGTAGTGATGGAGGGATACAGCCTGTCCTGGGTAAGTATCTTCGCGTCTGCATTGACTTCCGCGAAGATGTTATATCACAACTGGAGGTAAACGAAACTAGTCCTCATTGCTTTGTTTAGAGCTCATATTCACTCTGTATACTTGCCTGTCATCACTATTCAGGAATGCATGGGGACGTCGTTTGCAGCTGGAATACGGAGTTTTTTCGTGCTGGGTGAGCTGGATCAGTCCTTCTCAGATATTGTGGAAGCTGCACAAGACATGGCAACGTTGCTGAAAAGCCTAGGGAAAAGGAAGAACCGGGAACGCGCTATGAAAATGATTTTTGATGCTTTCGACACTGATCAGAGTGGTGAATGGAACTTGCAGGAGTTTAATACATTCCTTCAGGCCATTGGAAAGGAATCATTTCGGGAAGTCTCGCTAATGGAGTTTTCTAGCGGAGCCTCGACAATTTCCTTCGACAAATTCTTGAGGATGTACGAAAATTACCAATCTGCGAGGCTTTTAGAGATGATCCGTCAGCTCGGAATTGGTAAGAGAACCCTCGCTGATTCCTTGTTGACGACTAAAGTTCTTTTCTGGTGTAGGCTCGCTTGGAGACATTGTGAAGGGATCCATCTCGATTACATCGATGCTCAACGAACCGTGTCTGAAAGCTCTAGATGTACTTCTTAGCTCACTGCACTGGGCAGATGCGAGCTGGAAAAAACTGCTTGCTTTTACCAGGAGCACCACAGATTTACATCTTGAGCTATATTTCTCGAAGCTTTCGGAGCTCGTGGAACACTTCACTGGCCATGCTGACAGCAAAAATCCAGTTAATGATCCGCTTTTTGTGTCCTCGCTGGTAGAAAAATTCAAGGAATTTATAGAACCCCCGCACGTCCAGCATTATCAAGAACGACCATGTCGTAGCATATTTTGCTCCCTCGAGCGTGACATGAACAAGACAGAGCAGCAGTTGGAATTCGATGACCACAGCAAGAGACTGCCGCGAGGTACCTCTGCTCGACGCGCTGAAGGCATGGTTCTGTTTCTGAAAATGGCAAAACTGGTGAAAGCGCATGTTCAAGGGCCAGAAGTACTAGAAATCCGAAGCAAGAGCATTCGAATCGTCTGTGAGCTTGATAACGTCAGGATCACACCGCGCAAAATGAACCAGGACGCCGATCCTTGCTAATCGTGGATTATATCAGTACAAAACATAATTATAGGAAACCCCATTGAGTGCTTGGGCAGTGACGCCAACGGAACGATGAATCGTGTACGCACAATCATACCGGCCTGTAAAGATGAAGGTGGGCTGTCGTTCTCGAGCGAAGAATCCAAGACAGCGTATGCTGAGGCACTCCAGAGTCGCCGTCGTGGTATGTACCAGGATGCCGTTGACGCGTTGGAGCACATCATCGAGGTACGTGGCTGTGATCTCACCTCTATATTCTCTTTATACCAACCGCTTTTTATCCTATAGCGTGAAGGTGACTCAGAGAAGCTTTGGACTGAACTTGCACTTACGCAATTCCAACTATGGGAATCCTATGCCAGGGCGATGCATATGCCTTCCATTCTTGAGATTTCGTCCGCTACACAATTGAAGCGATCCGGTGGCTCAAATACCAGTGACAAACCACTTCATTCCGTGCTCCTGCAAGAGGCGTATAGCACTTTCCTCATTGCAATGGAATATCCAAACAGCAAATCGAGTCCAGAACTACTGCTGCCGTTGGCGAGGCTTTACATTGAATTTGGATCATTCAAGGGTGCACTTGCCGTTTGTACATTGCTGGTGGAAGGATACCCAACGTCTCCACGTCTGAATGAGGCCATCTTCCTGTCGGCGCTTACAGCTACAGCTCTAGGTCGTCACCGTGAAAGCGCACAGTACTTCCAGTATTTAGCTGAGGGCCAGGGATCATCTTCGTCATTCCCGTTTCGTCTAGCAGCGTACCAATTCGGTCTGCTGGCAGCACTGGAGCTATCACATGTTCCAGGGATGCGTCCACTAGAGCGTGAGACGTACACTCAAGCGTACAAAGCTCTCGTTGCACTTCCACCAGTATTACCCTCCGAGAAGTCTGCACGCACGGTGTTCACAACATCTCGGAAAAACGAGGAACAACGGATATTACTATGGTGCCATGATCCACAGACGTGGATGGATCTAGCCCAGCGCCTCGCAGGTCCAGCCAACGCCCCCCTTCTAGTTCTGTCAGCTCTTCGTGAAGCTCGCCGCAGAATAAAAAAAGCGTCTGGCAGTCTTCCAACTCCCAAACTTCTTTTGGAAGGTGCCAGTCTACTGCGCGCGGGAGACGACCAGGGAGCCGAGAAAGCGTTTGCAGAAGCGCTCTTGGAGTTGCCACGTGATGCTTATTACACTGCCAGACATGAACGATTTCTACTGGAAGTCTGCAGCGATACCTGGCGAAAGCATTTTGCGTTGGAGAACAAAAGTGCAGCACGTCTGCAAGTTTTCGTTCGGCGACGTTGGATTTTGGCAAAGTGGCGCCTCGGTGTTGCCTATGTCCTGGAGCAACGTCGTATTACGATGGCAATCCGAATTCAATGCGCTTGGAAACAGTTTAATGCGCGAAAGGAGCTTGAATCTTTGCGCGATAAACAACGAGAGAAGGAAGCTCTGGCTAATGTAACCATGGGCCAACAAGATGACCGGCTGATTGAGCTGTGGCTGAATGCCGCTGCGAGGAAAATTCAATCGTTGCTGCACATCGCCCGAGCCAAACGCACACTACGGGCTCTTCGAGCACGGAAAATTGAACGCGAGGCTCTTTTGGCAAAGTTTGCTGGCCGTCGTACCGAGCTTGGCCAGCTTGGAGTGTTCCGTAGGTGGCGTGACTTCGCTTCAACTCAAAAAGAGGAGCGTCTTGATGCTATTGTTCGGATTCAACGACAGTTCCGAGCCTGGTGCAGTCGCAAGCTCTGCTTTCAGTTCCTGCTGCTTCGCCAGCAACAGAATAGCATTCTACAACAGTGTCTTGCTCGGCGAGCGACGTCTTTAAGCACTCGGGTGTTTCAAGCATGGCAGACTGAGCTTGTAGAAGCTCGAAAGGAGCGGGAATGGGCTTCACGGCTCATTCAACGACGATATCGTTCAAGATTAGCAGTACGCCAGTACCATGTCGAGCTACGGCGTCATCGAGCGGCAACTGCTACAATGAACCGCCTGCTCTCAGATCGTAGGAACCAAATGCTGCTGAGTTCTTGGCGAGCACTTACAAACCACGCGCTTGTCCGTCGTCTTCGCAAACGGGGGGCAGCAGTGACAATCCAAAAGCACGTGCGAGGTATCAGTGCCAGACGAGTAGCTAAGCGACTTCGTGCACGCCGTCGACGAGCTCTCAATGTGCTAGTGAAGCTCACACAGTCCCGTGAATCTCAGCTTTTACAAGCAACTTTCGACCGTCTCCGTCAACAAGTTGAAGCCTACCACCGACGGAGATATGGAGCTGTGATACGCATCCAAGGTTTGTTCCGAGGCTTTTGCACTCGTCAAAGACTGCATCGCCGACATATAGCAGAAATGCTGGTAAATGGCACCATGACATTCGGCAGTGGGCTAAAAGATCAACCCTCGGACATCAAGCTCTGGGCATGTCTGTTGGCTCTCCAAAGGTACATTTCCCAGCGTAATGCGGCCGTACGTCAGCTACAGCGATGGTGGAGGCAGCGACAAAAGCGCTCTCGAACTCTTCGTGTACTCAGTAAACGCGCAGCTCAACGGCGATTACTGGGGAGGCTGCAGCAGAACTTTTACAGCATTGCTCGAATCTTTTTTCGAGCAGTTCGTGCAGAATGCGAAGCCAAAAAGGCTCGACGACACGACGCAGCGACCAAAATTCAACGGCGACTGCGATGCTGGCTCATGCGTCGTAGGTACCTCAGTACGCTCGATAGAAATTCGGTCGCTGCTCAACGTGGTGATAAAGCTGCGAAGAAATTAGCGCTTCAGCGAGTGCGTCGATTGTTTTACGGCTGGAGGGAAGCAGCACGATCCAATCGACGAGAGCAGATCGAAGCAGCTTGTTTGCTTCAACGAACCTTTCGTCGTCACCGAGCGCAACGGCAAGCACGTTGTGTAGTGGCCAAAAAGGCAGCCCAAGCAAGGCTGTTAGCTGCTGCCTCACAAAAGCCGCTGGAGCGTTGCTTCCGCCAGTGGGAGGCTGTGGCTCTACTTGAGAAGTGCGTGCTGCGTGTACGTAGCTCGTCGCTAACCAAGTCAAGAGAAAACACACCTGTCAGCAGCCAGAGGAAACCAGGCACCGCTGGTGGAGGCAAGTTCGAGAAGCCTCGGACGCTCGAAGAGGTAAGCGAAGTCATTCTCCTGCAAATTGCATCACTAACACCACGACCGTGTTCTGACTAGCGCGCGGAGATACCTTCAATGCTCTTCTTCACAATTCTCAACCGTGTGCGTCAAACAGGGATATGCCAGCTCTCATACAGGTAGATGGGTTGGTTTCATAGCTCTTTTCCACTCCGTCCGACGTTTAACATATTCATTCTCAGCGGTGGCACCGTGTTCAAAGGACCCCAACTTCGACAACTCATTTCACTATCAACCAATGTAATTGTTGACAGCGGAGGCGGACTTCCCAGCACGAATCCAGCATCTACAAGCTCTTTCCTGAACCTCAATGAACACGTTGTCGATGCTTTGGATATGTGCACCAACTCCACTACCAGCTCGTGTCCAGTCCAGTCTCTCATCCTGTACAACGCACCACTCCGACCATCGCACGCGTCTCTGCTGTCTACCATATTGCAGCGCAGCCGCCGGAGTTCCAGCCTCGCGCTCGTGTCGGTCGTGCTGGCTAATGTCCCTCTGGCTCCTTCCTCCATTGTGGCTCTTGCCTGTGCGTTGGCCCAAAGTCCAAGCTGCTTGCAACAACTGGTGCTCGAGCGTTGTCAAGTGGGCAGTGCCGGTGCTGCTGCATTGTTCGAGGCCCTGAGTTACAACCGAGCGCTGTGGAAGCTCGATCTCAGTGGGAACCACATCTCCGACGCTGCATGTCCATCTCTAGCAAGAGCTCTGTTATCCGGAAGTCCATTGCGCGTACTGGCTTTGAGTCGCAACTTTCTGTCAGACCGCGGTGTGCTGGGATATGTGGCTCCGGCATTGGCTTCGAGTCAATTGGAGACGCTCGTGCTGCTACAGAACCCGCGCGTGTCCTCGCTGGGCATCGCTGCACTGACTGCAGCAAGTTGCAGTGCGTCCTCGAGCTTAGTAGGGTTGCGCGTCGTTTCGGATTGAGAGCTGTGATTGGTCTACGAGATGGCTACAAATAACGATCTGACTGCTGATTGGCTGCAAGTGGCTGGCTGGTACGTCAGGAGTTCAACCGTGTCCGTGGCTGTGAGGCGCTCGCTTGGCCAGAACCGAACACGCCGAACACTCGATCCGACCCCGTTCAACATGGCCGACGCCTCCCCAGTGACCAACCGCAAGCAGGTGGCTATCCTGGACTTCGGCTCGCAGTACAGCCACCTGATTGCGCGTCGTGTACGCGAGCTGCACGTGTTCTGCGAGCTCTACTCGTGCCTAGTGAGTGCCGACGAGCTGCGCCAGCACCAGCTCACCGGAATTATCCTGTCGGGTGGCCCGCAATCCGTCTTTGACAAGGGCGCCCCGCACGTGCACCCGGAGGTGTGGAAGCTCATCGAGGAGCAGAAGCTGCCCGTGCTCGGCATCTGCTACGGTCTGCAGGAGCTGGCCTTCACCAACAATGGCGAGGTGGCCCCCTCACAGCACCGTGAGTACGGCAAGGCCATTGTGACCCGCAAGAGCGGTGTGGACTGCGGCGGCCTGTTCGAGGGCCTCCCGGACGAGTTCCAGATGTGGATGAGCCACGGCGACAAGCTGCACCAGAACCCGGACGGATTCGTGGACATCGCCACCACCGAGAACTCGGAGCACGCTGCCATTGTCAACGTGGCCCGTCGGTTCTACGGTATCCAGTTCCACCCTGAGGTGACCCACAGCCCGCGCGGCAAGGACATCCTGCGCAACTTCGTGGTCAACATCTGTGACTCGCCCACGGACTGGGACATGCGCAGCATCGCCGACGCCTTCATCGAGGAGGTGCGCGAGACCGTCGGACCCGAGGGCCATGTCATTGGTGCTGTCAGCGGCGGTGTTGACTCGTCTGTCGCTGCTGTGCTGCTGCAGCGCGCTCTGGGCGACCGCTTCCACGCCGTCCTGATCGACAATGGTCTTCTGCGCAAGGACGAGGCCACGGAGGTTGTTGAGCGCCTTCAGACCAAGCTCGGCATCAACCTCAAGTGCATTAACGCTTCGGACCGCTTCCTGGCTGCTCTGAAGGGCGTCACTGAGCCCGAGACCAAGCGCAAGACGATCGGCAACCTCTTCATTGAGCTCTTCCAGGAGGAGGCTGAGCGCATCGGACACCCCGTGGACTTCCTGCTGCAGGGCACCCTGTACCCGGACGTCATCGAAAGTATCTCGTACAAGGGACCTTCGGCCACGATCAAGACCCACCACAACGTCGGTGGCCTTCCCGAGAAGATGCACTTGAAGCTCATTGAGCCGCTCCGTGAGCTGTTTAAGGACGAGGTCCGTGAGCTCGGAATGGCGCTTGGCATCGATGAGCCCAGCGTGTGGCGCCACCCGTTCCCCGGCCCGGGCCTTGCCATCCGTGTGCTCGGCGAGATCACGCCTGAGGCGCTAGAGACTCTTCGTCACGCTGACTCCATCTTCATTGAGGAGCTGCGCAACAGTGGCCACTACAAGACCACGGGTCAGGCCTTCTGCGTCCTGCTGCCGGTCAAGTCTGTGGGTGTCATGGGCGACGGCCGCACGTACGAGAAGGTTGTTGCCATCCGTGCCGTCAGCACCTCGGACTACATGACTGCCGACTGGTACCACATGCCGTACGAGGTGCTTGGCCGCATGTCGAACCGCATCATCAACGAGGTTCGTGGCGTGAACCGCGTCGTGTACGACATCTCGTCCAAGCCGCCTGCCACCATCGAATGGGAGTAAGTGACCATGGAGTCCTCACTTTTGCTGCCTCCCTTACAGCAAGGTCACTAGGATAAGCAAGGCAGAAGACACGACATTTTTTTCCCGATAACGTCAAGCTAATAGAGCAACGATACGTGCATGTACACTAAACCAGATCAAATGAAACAGTAGCGGCAGGCACGCTGTCTGTTCCTACAAAGAATTCTTAGCTTTGACTAGTCCAGTAACGACTTCTAACTCCTTCGATTGACAGTGAAGACGCCACAGCATGCGAGTGAATGGGTATGAAACTCTAACGGTGCTTGGCAGTGGGCAGTTCGGTAAAGTGCTGCTTGTCCGGCGAAACGCAGATCGAAAGCTGTTCGCCGCTAAAACCCCGCACAGCGAGGATAACGCTGCGCGACAAGCAGCTCGCCACGAGGCCCAGCTACTCAAACACTTGCACCACGTGAATATCGTGCAATTCATCGAGCTCATCGAGGATGACACGCATTTGACACTTGTGATGGAGTACGCCAGCGGTGGAGATCTCGACGCGCTCTTGCGGTGGAGACAAGAGCGCGCGTAAGAAACCTGGCCCCTCTGGCAATAGTACTTTTTGTTTCGTGCTGATCTTTTGCTGACTGCAGAGATCCCCTAAGCGAACCAGCGATCATGCGGATTTTTATCCAGATCGTCTTGGCGCTTCAATACTTGCTTGGAAAACATATTTTGCACCGGTAAGCAAACGCAGCACCTCATTTCATTGTCGATCCACCCCACTCAACGTTTGCTTTGATCATGTTGTAGAGACCTCAAACCAAAGGTCCTGGCGATATGACTGCTAAGTTAGAAGTTAGAACGTTGAAGTTCTAACCACACTACGAGCTTGCATGCAGAACATCATGCTAGACGGTGACGGGATCGTAAAACTGAGCGACTTCGGCGTCTCAAAGATGTTGCAGAACACGCTGGACTCTGCTCAAACTATCACCGGAACTCCGCACTACATGTAAGTTCGGTTTGCACCGCGCTTCTTGTTTCTAATGGACCACTCGTGCCTGCAGGGCGCCCGAACTACTAGAAGGCGACCACTATGACTGCAAAAGCGACGTGTGGAGTCTTGGTTGTGTCCTGTACGAGCTCGCTACTTTTTCTCCACCGTTCACTGGCTCGGCGCTTGGTGCTGTGGTGGGTAAGATTTTGCACAGCGAGCCACCGCCGATATTAGGGCAGTACTCTTCACCGTTCCAAGCTTTAGTGGCGGATCTGCTGGAGAAAGACCCATACGTACGAAGGTGATATCCACGTGTTTGCCAAACCTTGAGCTCTCATTTGTCAATTGCTTGTAGAAACGACCAAGCTTGCTCGACATCTTGAAGTCCGACGCGGTTCAGCATCACATGATGCAACTGGTTAGCGTCGCGACTTCACACCAACCGATGGTTCTCGAGCACTTTGCTACCAGAATTACCACCCTCAATACCCACACTTCGTTCGAGATTGTGTCCTCATTTCCTTACCACCAACGCAACCACGACAGCAGTAAAGTCTCGAACGAACTACCGGTTGTAGCAGCGGACTGCCACGTCGTGATGCCACCAAAACCAATCCAGTCAGGAGCAGACCACGTCCGACAACTCTTCTTCGAGAACCAGGTGTGGCTACGTTGGCCGGGGTTGCTATTCAATCGCAAGTGCAGGGCCTAACTCTTGCTAAATCCACAGGCAGCAGCTCGGAGAAACAAAGAGCGAATCGACCAAGAGAGATCCAGAACTGCAGTATTTCTTAACAGCGACGATGTGGACTCGGAGAAACTACAAGCCATTTCGGAAGCGTCCATCCCATCCAGCGGTAAGAACAGCATATTTTATAGCATAGCGTTTTATACTTATTGCTGTGTGATGTTCTAGCAGTGAGTAGATCTCCTCTAGTGTCTTCGTCATCCAGACCACGGTCGCACTCTTCACCGTACGTCGTTTTAATTAATGTGCACTGAAGTAAGAACTAACCTTCATTGTGCATTTATAAGCTCTAGCTACGAAGAGCTCTTGGATGCTGAGCGGCGGCGCGTGCAACTCGAGACCAAAGCGCTGCAAGAAAGAATGCGAGCCATGCAGACCGCAGACTAGCGCAACTCGCCTATCTCAAAAGAGTGCCAAACTAGTCATTAAATCGAGGTAATCAACGTGATGTATCAAATATCTTTTACCATGACGAAGGCCAAGCAGTTCGTCGAGTTCGGGTGCGTTGCGGCGTCGCCTTCAGCTCAACCTCTTGCTCTTCGTTGCTCTTCTGTGATGGACTGATGCTGTCTCTTTCCCTTTAGCAAGAAGATCGTGGCGATCGGGAAGAACTACGAGGCCCATGCGCGTGAAATGGGCGCTGCCTCCGCCCCGAAAGACCCCGTGCTCTTCCTCAAGCCCACCAGCAGGTAATAGTACTACTATTGAAGACAATATACCGTAATTAATGATGCAACTGCGATCGAATAGCTACGTGCGCAACGGAGGCAGTGTGTTGCTGCCCCCTGGAATCGGCGAAGTGCATCACGAAGTGGAGCTTGGTGTACGTCCGTCTACTCAGAATTAAGGGCCGATGGGGGTGCTAACTACTGTGTTTTGTCGTGCAGGTGGTAATTGGCAAGGGTGGAAAGGATATCACCGAGAGAGAGAGCATGGAGCACGTGGCCGGATACGTAAGTTTCACCCTGAAGTTGCTGCAACTGGTACTGACACTTTGCCACTGTTTTGACAGGCGTTGGCGATCGACATGACGGCACGAGATCTGCAGACAAAGGCCAAGAAGGCGGGACTGCCGTGGACGCACGCCAAGGGACTGGACACCTTCACGCCTATCAGCGACTTCATCCCCAAGTCGGATGTGCCGTCGCCCCATGACCTGAATCTATGGCTGAAGGTGGACGACGAACTCCGTCAGAATGGCAACACGAGTGATATGGTGCACAATGTCCCGTTCCTCATCTCCTACGTGAGCCGCATCATGACACTGGAAGAAGGCGACCTCATCATCACTGGAACCCCGGAAGGTGTTGGTCCGGTGCCCGCTGGCAGCGTACGTTTCTGAAGACACACATTACCACTTTGATATTTATCTAAGCATGTCTACTATTGGTGGCTACAGGTGCTTACGGCGGGCATCACCGGACTCATCGATGTACGTTTCCCCGTGAAAACGCGCGTGTACAAGGCGTAAGACGCAGTGCTAACAGCGTTAATCAAGCGCAATGATAAAGCATCTTGGTTCTGTACGAGATAACACTTCTAACGTTGTTTTATGGGCGAGGTTGCTGCGTCTACCAGCATGGACAGTTTGCGGAAGTTCTGCTTGCGTTTTGAACCAGCGAAAGTGGTGCGAACATGCCAGCCACGGTAAATAGCCTGAATTCGTAACGCTGCTGCATCGTGCCGCAAGTTGCGCACTGCGGACTGGGCGTAGGATCGGACCTCCAGTCGATTTGATGGCGCTCGAATCAACCGCATCAGTGCACCCAACACTCCACTCTCCACTAGTCTCGAGCGTGCTACGTGCAGCTCGGACACAGCTGCAAGCGCTCGAGTGGCCTCAATCAGCAAAGCCTCACCCATACCTTTGTCACTGCTATGGCCAACGGTATGAGTTCGATCCAGAGGACTTACATACCTTACCAGGACCAGCAAGAGTCCTGCATCCACAAGCTTCAACACATTCTCCGGCCGCTCGGCAAAGTTAGCGATGATCTGAGCTACATGGAGCCGCGTGGAACCGAGCGGGTGGAATGCGAACTGCCCCAATGCTGACAGTAACGCCGGTTTGCATAGCGTCAGTCGGGACGGTGCGTCATGAGTGAGTTGAGCCAGAGCACCCAGCGCATCCACTTTCATGCCGAAGTCATCGCCGGCAAGGATGCCGAACAAACACTTGACGACGCCACGCGCCAGGAGCTCGATGTAGTGCTGGTAATCGTGCTCGGAAGCTTCGTTTGAATCGGACGAAGGTGCAGGTGCGCTCGTAGACAGCTCAAGTTCGATACTCGTGGCCTTCGCAGCCTCGTGACGACGCTTGCGCTCGGTGCAAATGAGCAGAGTGAGCAGAGTGATTACAGCACGACGAACGCGCTTATCAGACGAAGCGTACAGCTCTTGAACTGCGATGTGATCCAGCACTTTGGATCGAATGACGTGCTCCCGATTCGCTTGATTCCTCGCCATGGAACAGAAAATCCCAAGTGTTGCGCGAATCACCGCAGACGCCTCTGAAGCTGACCAGGTCGATGAACGCAAGCGGGAGCGAGTAGACGAAGCTGATCTAGGGCGTGCGGATAAACCTTTGGACTGAACTCGCGCTGTGTGTGGGCGTTTTCTATCGGGATCAGCGACTGGCACGCCCGCGTTGGAAGAAAAGCACAGCTGAACAAGACGCGGCATCGTTTCTGCTTGCACGAGCGCTTGGTGATTAACGTCGTCCTTCGCGACAGCATCAATAATGGCTACGACGAGCAAACTCACTTGAAGCGAAGGTTTCGCGGTGCTGGATGATCCGCGACCAAGAACGCCAAGTACACACGGTAAGAGCCCAATTGAAGCAAACCGTCGAGCATTTTCTGTCTCGGAGAGCAACAAGTGCACAAAACTCAGCAACTCACGGCGGAAGATGGCGTCTTTATCCAGAAAGGGGTCTCGGAGCAGCCCCGACAGTGTCGTAAAGTGACCTGAATAATAAAACAGTAGTCTGTTATCGCATGAGGCAGCGAGCTGGTGGAGTACTGAGGCCGCCAACGTTCGTGTACGAGTATCGCCTGCATCAGCCCGAGATGTTTGCGGTGCGCCACTGCCGGAACAGCAATTCAATATGAACGCAAAGCCTTCGCGTTTGGCGACTGCTTCTTTCCACTCGTCAGCTGCCACCAGTCGAGAGACGATCTCGAAACCTGCCACACGCAACTTGGAATCGGTTGTCGTGTGCAGTAACGAGAACACACAATCTATTCCACCTGGAGCTAGGAGAAGCTTCTGCTTGATGCTGGACAGTCGCACAAGAGCCGCCAGTGCTTCGGCACAGTCGTGGGAGATGCTGGAGTCCTCTCGATCTACTGGGGAGCTCAACATTGTCAGAATCGCTCCGAGTGTGCCTACTTCATCCAAGAGCTCCAGATTCGCCGCTATTTCATAAAGAACACACAAGTTAGATAAACACTTCACTACCAGATGCGCTGAAAACAATGTACCGTTGCGGCTCAGAGAGGCAATGGCAGCAGCAGCGTCACGACGGACTTCTACGAAGGGGGACCAGTAAATGATTTCAATCAATGGACTCACATCGTCCGCCTCAACGTCTTGACGTCGAAGGCTCTTGAGGACCTGCGCGCTTTGGAAGGAATCTCGTCTGCGGTCGCTCTGCATGGCATTGACTTCCGCTTCTCGTGCCAATAGCTGCTGCCTCTTCGGGTCAGCATGGAGGGAGGGGGCAGCAGTAACACTGCCTACTCTTTCTGGTAGTTCGACAGCACCAGTGTGTTGGTATCCGGTGCTACTGCGACGAATCCGTGCTGACTGTGAGCTTCTTCGCCCTGTTGGAGGGCTTGCTACAGCACCTTGCGAATCTGCTGCTGGAACTTGAACGTCTTCACACTGTTGGACGCGGCTTTGCTGCAGCGCGTCTCTCTTGCTAGCTCTACGTTCTGCACTGGGTGGGTTAGCGGCAATAGCAGCGCGGAACTGCTCTCTAGGATCCTGTGGTACTGGTCGAGTTGCTGACACATGAGGAAGAGCTGTTGTTGCAGATTTCTTGGCTGCTGCTCGTGGGGTCGCTGTCGAAGGAAAGAGGTTTGCAGGTGGCGCATTCCACCGCCGCTTGGCGACTGTTGCTGGCGCACTGCCAGGACGAGAAGAAGACGATGGAGCTCGAGGCTTGGAAGTCAGGCTCAACATTGTAGTGATGGAGCCGTTCCCATTCTCCTGCCTTCTTTTAATACCCTTCGTCGAGGAGACCCGTCAGATTACTGACGTTATAGGCCTACGAATAGTGACCATCTCTAAGGACTCCAAAGGAGCACCTCTGGGACTTCGGAGCACTACGCCACGTAGTGGCGTTCGACTGTTTGCCGAGAAACCGGCACGTGGTGTGAGTGAGCCCTCAAGGCGAGATCCAGTACGTCGAGGAAGCAACCTACGTTATTGCTATTTTGCAATTGAAATAAATTGAATATTTCAATTTAATAGTGGCGACATTATTGCAATTTTGCAATTGAAATAAATTGAATATTTCAATTTAACAGTGGCGAAACCCATAAACCCTGATTAGAAAAAAAAGCTTTTTTTTTCTTCATTCGGGAATTTCATCTGTAGGACCTATCTATCCAGCCGCCACCATGAAGAAGAAAGTGCGTCTCTAGACTGCGTCTCCCTCCAACACGCCGTCTCAATGAGGTGTATACTCACCTAAGAGGCTTCTGTTGCCTACAGGTTCTGTTGATGGGCAAGTCTGGCTCAGGCAAGACGTCCATGCGCTCCATTATCTTCGCCAACTACCTGGGTACTGAGTCCTCTGATGCTGTGGCTACTCAACGGGCCTCTTAGTAACCATATCCCCCTAATCTCTCTGTGTTTATTACCAGCTCGTGACACGATGCGACTGGGGCCCACGCGTACGTGATTGAGGAAAATGTTGCGAGTCTTATTGTACGCTTACAAGATGATTCACTGGACTGTGGTTGCTACTGCTTGTAGTGGATGTGGAGCATTCGCACGTGCGTTTCTTAGGCAATCTAGTGCTGAATCTGTGGGATTGTGGCGGGTAAGGCAACAGGAGAAAGCTCTTTTGCTGATATGTTTAATGGTTGAGCTGACGGTGGTGTGTGCTGTGGTGCTTGAAGCCAGGATGCCTTCTACGAGAACTACTTTGAGAGCCAACGCGACCACATTTTCCGCAGTGTGGAGCTGCTGATCTATGTGTTCGATATCGAAAGTCGCGAAATTGACGTACGATTTACTGATAGTTGAAAAATTGAACATGGCGATACTGATTCCGTCTTGACTGTCCCCCTACAGAAAGACATGGCTCACTTCGATGGCTGCCTGGAAGCGATCGACCAAAACTCGAGTAACGCGAAGGTGTTCGTGCTGATCCACAAGATGGATTTGGTGCCGGAGGACCAGCGTGAGCGCGTACGTGACGGAAGATGCCTCTTTTGAAGTGATAACTGGCTAAACAACTGTACACTCTGCAGGTGTTCAACCAAAAGAAGGAGATGATCTTGGAGCGCACGGGCCAGCTACCAACTGTGTGCTTTGGCACGTCCATTTGGGACGAAACGCTGTATCGCGCATGGTCGTCCATCGTGTATTCGCTGATCCCGAACATGCAGGACCTGGAAAAGCACCTGAACAGCTTCTGCTCGATCTGTAGCGCTGATGAAGTTGTGCTGTTTGAGCGTGCGACCTTCCTCGTTATCTCACACGCTACACACACAAACCACCGTGATATCCACCGCTTTGAAAAGATCAGCAACATCATCAAGCAGTTCAAGCTGAGCTGCAGCAAAACGCAGGCGCAGTTTCAGGGCATGGAAGTGCGCAACTCGAACTTTACGGCCTTCATCGACTTCTTCACTGCCAACACGTACATCATGATTATCATGTCGGACGACTCGATTCGTAAGTAGTTTATGGCAGGCACCCGCGTGGTTCGTTTGTTGTTGCTTACATTGTGGTTTTTCCTCGTGATCGCGCAGAGCCGGCGACGATTCAACTGAACATCAAGGGGGCCCGCCCTGTGTTTGAGGAGCACGTGCAGCAGACAAGTTAAGTGTAGCACACAGTAAGGACGGAGAATCGATTCGCAAGCCAATCGATAAAAATGTGTCGTTGGAGCAGCTAAGCTGGTGCAAAATCTACTTCTAATGAATAAGACCACTTGTGTGGGATTCAGACCATCTTTATTGCATATACGCGCCAAGAGAACTCCAGGATCTCTGCAGCATTCGTCAGAAGCAGAACATTATCAGGCAGGCTGTTACTGTGTTGGCGGTGGTGGGCTTCGAGCAGACGAGTTGGTAGCAGCTAGCATGTACCCCCTGCGCCTCAGTGCACGTAGAACCACAGGTGTAACAGCAAATGTCAACGGCCACCGTATTGGAGCCAGCACCTTGTAGAGCGTATAGGCGATGAGGAGAGATCCCGCTGAGTTGGTGGTGGAGTCGCTGACCGACGAAGATAACCCCACTGAGTCCAAGATAGAAGTCACATCCACTCCACTCGATACCCCCACATAAATGACGGAGAAGGATAGGAGAGACAGAACAATGTGCGTACAAATGCCTACACGGCCGTACTGGATGGCGAAGGTCTTGGCTCGTTGGCGCCACGATTGCGGTTGGGGCTCCCCCGTGGGCTGTTCCAACTCCTTGTACAAATCTTCGTCGCTCTGTAGTCATACGTAGGTAGTTCAATATTAACACAATCAGTCAGGTAAATCGCGAGCCTGCTACAGCTCTGAAGATCCTTTACCTTGGCTGGAGATGGAGACGACGACGTGCGGCCTCCTCCTGTGAGCGGTGCCGTCTCCTTCGAGTCCTCGGACGCCCTACCACTGGACCAGAGGCGGCAGTTAGCACTGCGACTCACAATAAACGACGACGAAGGCCACGGGAAGCCCAGTACACGACGCGACGCAGTGACGGCATGTGGCGGAGCTTGACGCCACGATGAAGAAGAGACGCGGTGCACGCTGCTGTTAGGAGCCAGAGAAGACAGGGGCCGAGACACGAGTACGCGCGCAGTCGAACAAGGGAAGATGCCGCACTGCGTCGCGCCTTGCACCACGTATAAGTACCTCATTCCACTGCGCAGCATCATGGAGAGAGACAGGAGGCAACTCAAGCGATAATAATACGACTGTAGCGATGTCAAATCAAAATCCATTTGTGTAGTGCACACTAAACACGACAGGTCAAATCGGACACGGCGTTTCGTAGGACTGTCCCACATCTGCCACTTGAAGAGCGACGAGACGATGTCTTGGGTGCCGGTGCGCGGCCTCTGGGCGGCGCGTGGAGCGCTCCAGCGCAACATACGCGGAGTAGTAGCTGCAGGTGCGTCTTGTCGACAAGTCCCGCGGCCGACGAGCGCGATACAGTGTGCGTTTTTGACTACCAACAGCGAGAATGGAGACGGTCGATCTCCTTCGAAGCGACACGAAGAGCCAACGCACCACCGTCAGCAGTCCTCGTTTCTGCGCAGTGTTGACCTGAGCAGTCCTGTGGCGCAGCGGAAGCTGTCCAAGTTGATCCAGGAGGTGGTCAAGACGAAGGCCAATACGGGCGGTGCGGAATGGCGATGATGCAGAATAAAAGAGGGACGTTGTGCTCATTTAGGACGTTGTTTGAGGCAGATTTTGTGCCGCAGGTGGTGATTGAGAGCCTCTGTACGACGTACAGAGCCATGAACATTGATGAAAAGAAGCAATTTCTGCAGATATTGGCACAGGACTTGCACATTGACACAGTGGCGGTGGGTAAACTATGCTGCCTTGTGTTGCAACTTCAGTAGTAATTATTGTTTGCGATGACTACTACATGTAGGCTCTGCAAAGTGCCGCTCAATTCAAGCAAAACATGGCCAACGTGAAAGACGCTCGCAGCGGACATGTGGATTGGGATCACGAGAGTGTGGAGAGATACTTGCGCACGTTCCGAAACCTTCGCAACGCACTATCACCACTGTATGAGGTAATGAACAAATTTGGAGCTTGCTAGTGGGTCGTGCTGGTAACTTTGACGCTCCCCCTTTTTCCGACGTAGACCTTTTTCCAGCAGATCCTGTCGCAACGAGAAAATGGCATGTTGTTCTTGGTGCACATGAGGGCGGATCTACTGCAAGTTCTACGCAAGAGCGCGACTCATTCCGAGATCCCTGCGCTTCGCTCACTCGATGCAAGCTTGAAAGTGCGTTGTAGAGTCTGATATGGTTCGACATCTATTGCTAGCGTTTGACATCGTTTATTGCTTCTCAAAAGCATTTTCTAGCGTCCTGGTTTAGCGTTGGTTTCTTGAAACTGGAACGTGTGACCTATGAACACTCCCCTGGACAACTCTTGGAGAAGATCATTCGCTACGAGGCAGTGCACCCAGTTGGCACGATTGCTGAGCTGAAGAGACGACTAGGCAAGCTTGGGCTCAATTACGCGTGCAGTTTGAGGGTGCTAATATAGTTGGTCTTCGTTATTATCAGGTAATGGGCGCCGTTGCTTCGCGTTCTTTCATCCAAGGTAATAGTTCTGCAATTACCCATAGTGCAACTCCAAAGCCTGATTTCCTGAATGTGCGCTCTTGTAGTATCCCGGACGAACCCTTGGTTTTTGTGCATGTGGCATTAATGCAAGAGATCGCGTCTAGCATGCAGTCAATCCGTGAGGAAACGGAGCAATTGGGAGAAACTGGCCAAGCAAAAGCTGCAATCTTCTACTCAATCTCTTCGACGCAGAAGGGACTTTCGGTATAGTTTCTCGGATCGACCATTCTCGGTAAGATAACTAACCATTTCTTTTGATTTTCGACAGGGTGTGGATTTGGGCAACTTTCTCATCAAAGAGGTTGCAAAAGCACTAAAGACAGAGTACCCGCATCTGAAAACATTTGCGACCTTGAGCCCTCTACCCCAATTCATACCGTGGCTCGAAACCCAGCGATCAAAGACGAATGAATCGTTAGTCTCTCCGCTTGAGCTGGATGCTTTACTCGACGTCCTCGATGAGCGTGGCACTGCCGTTCACTCGGATTCGACACCTGTGGCCATCGTTCTAGACGCGCTTTCGATCAACGAGTGGAGCGAAGATGCGGCACTGACCGCGGCGTTGAAGCCCATCATGCTTCGTCTTGGCGCGCGCTATATCTACCATGAAAAGAAGCGCGGAAAAGCGTTGGATCCCGTTACGAATTTCCATGTCCGGAATGGAGCGATCTTTGAGCGGATCAACTGGCTGGCAGATTTGTCCAAGAAGGTGCGTGCGTACTGTACATGTGGATTAGCCTGCAAGTATGACATTTGCGTTGTATTGAGGGTACTCACCGGATTATTTTGCATTAACTAGGGACTTGCTCAGAGCGCCGGGATGATGATCAACTACAAGTATGACTTGGCACATGTGGATGCAAACAATGAGAACTACCTGCTGCACAACATTATCCCTATCGGACTTCAGCCGCAGCAAGTGCTCGGGGCACGCACTATCTAAATGAGGCGATGGGGTGGTACTGTGTGGATAAGTCGAGGTGAAGAATGCAATTCAGATTTCGACAATTTCTTGGCACATTTTTGGAGTTCTGTGAAGGGTCGTACAACTGAGGCTGTGAAGTCGCGATGGTACTTGCACAAGATGAGATCGATGCTTGCCGAGAGGCATTCCTGGCCTTCGACAAGGACCGGTAAGCGAGCTGCACACGAATTTGCGAGTATTAAGGTCACGAGCCCTGAGTTATTGCCAGGAGTGGCACAATCGATGTCTGGGAACTGCGGCAGGTGCTCGAAGGTATAAACATTTTCTGTTCTGCAAAGTCTCGATTTAACCAGCCGGCATGCGTTAGCAATGGGGCAGCAACCAACCGAGGAAGAATTGTTCCAGATGATCAGCGAGGTTGACGAGGATATGAGTGGAGCAATAGGTATCTGTGTTTATCAGTGAGTTTTGTAAGGATGCGGAAGGTTCACAGTGTCCGTTAGACTTTGCGGAATTTCTGCAGGTCATCGATAACCAAAAGGATCGTGCCGCCATGTTTGAAGATGATAGTGACATGAGTAAGTACAACATGCACTTTGTATTTCTCAATTTATTCCTAATAATTAACATATTTTAATTTCCCCAGTTGACGCATTTGTTGCATGCGGTGGTAAGCCAGACAAAACTGGATTCGTGCGCAAGGAGACATTGGTGAAAATAATCAAAGGCGATTTCGGTCTTACCATTAATATCGAGGAGATGATCAACAAGCTGGATGTGGATGGAAGCGGCGAGATCGAGTTCGACGAGTTCAAGGCCATTCTGACATGATCTATTGGACTTTGGCGTTGGCACGGGATTCGCAAAAGGAAAGTCTGTAGTAAAGCCTGCTGCGGAAAAGAATCAATTAACTTGAGGTCTATAGTGGTAGTGTTTCTTACTGTGAAGAACTTCTAATGCGAACCCACTAAGTTTTACTTCGGAAGTAGAACAAGAAATAATAGGAAGTTTCACAATGATCCTCATACGATATGCATAGCTTAATGACACTATAAAATGCATCACTTCGACTTCACTATCCAGGTTATAGCTGTTGCGCGATGTTGGCGTTCGGGTCGAAACTTCAATCTCCGAATACTTGCTATGGCTCCCACATTGTAACCTTAGCAGCACACGCGTCCACCAGCACTCACTCACTTAGGCACCATATACGAAGAGGCTGTTGCGGACAGACACAGCCACTTCATTTAGCGACGGATGCCAGCTCGTCTGCATGATCTTCCTCGAGAAATCCAACGCGTCCTGGTCTCCTGGATCAGACATCGCAGCTATTTGCTGCGCAAGACCGCGCTGTGGCATGGAACGGCGTCGACTCACACGCGCTGTACGCGGTGTGATGGAGATATCGGCGCGTCCATAGCGGTCATAAATATGGAACTCGCTGTTGTACGAGCCCGTGATGAAGTTGTTGCCGTCCCCGCTGACTGCGCATTCGAATTTGTCGAAAATGCAATCACTTTCGTAGAGATCTCCCAGCCGTGGACGAAGGTGTTCGTGGATCTGCAATTGAAGAAATAAAACAAACCATAGAGAACCGCAATACGTTAGCAATGGAAAAAAAACGGTTCGTATCACACAGATAGCTCCTTACATTGATCGTCTGAACTGGACGCGAGTTCATGTTGATGTCCCATACTTTCAGTGTGAGGAAGTCGCGAGCAATGATGTAGCGACCGTCAGGTGAGAACTTGATATCGGAGATGGACGCAATGATTTCTGAGAAGAAGCTTCGAGCTTCAGGGTCCTCCTGCTCTTCAAAAACTGCACAGAACCAAAGTAAACAAGAAACAAATCTCAGTTATTATACCATTGCAAGATGTAAAATGAGGTGACTCATTCTGCACAATCAGACAGTGTACGCACCTTGAGAGTATGCGTCACACAATGCTGACTGCCGCATGTCTCCGAGCTTAATAGCACCGCGACTGGTACTATACATCATCGTGTTGCAATGTGTCGGATGAAAGTCCGCAGCTGTGATGACCTCGGTAAGTTCTTCCATGTTGGCTGGCTTGATGTCCACGATATCTGCAAATCATAATTGACAAGTCATTAGCAAGTGCTGTTATCATCAATCGCACTTGTCGTGCTAAATACGCACTGAAACTTTGATTCGAGACGCCAAGACTCCACAAGTTGACACGGAGATCGTCTGCCGACATGAACGTCTCTCCGTCGCTGTTGATGGCGATTGAGTTGATGTGGTACGTGTGCGCGTTGGCGTAAACTCGTTTAATGGTAGAAGCCATCGTCTTGCTGCGAATTTCGGCTTGAGGCAAGCGAATTTGCTCCGACGTGATCCGTTCGTGTGGAACATGAGAGAGTCCCTGCTCGTTGTACGTCGTTACCTGACAGACGGCATGCTCGTGTATCTTCCAGAGTTTAATCGTTTTATCGTTGGTGGACAGCAGACACTGGGATCCATTGGAAGGTTGACACCACTTGATCTGGTTGATCTTTTCCTCGACTTCGAGGCTTTTGAGGTAGTCGAACTCCGCACTGTGGCTTTGGAACTCGGCGAAAGGAGCATACGTCGAAGCGTGTGGAATCTGGTTCTGTGCCACCACGTTTACACTGCAACGTCAGCAAATCAGCACTAATTTACCGTTGCGGTGGTTAGACAGACCGAAGAATGTGCTTCTCGTCGGGAATAAATGGCGATACGACCGCCTTTGTTCCCAACTGCAAGACGTTTCCCTGTTGGATCAAAGGCGACCGACGAGATCACCTCCGCTGTCCAGGAAAGAGAAACGTGAGATGAGATCGTCACAGTATCTCGCGCGATAGGAATCTATGTACAGTAGGTAGGTTAATGGCCAAACCTTCGGTAGAACTGCGTCCCGTATCGCCAGTAAAGAATATGAGCTGCCAATCTGACGCATTCATGGGCGCTGGTTCATTTGCAGGGGCGACTGGCGAGGCATGACGGACGAAGCTCTCGCCCTTGGGGCGGTAAGGAGCTTGATTAGGGGTAAAGGAGTTTTGATCTTCGGCCTTGGGTCGGTACGCCAGCAGTTGAGGGACAACAGCTTGCTGAGCTTCAGCATCCAACATCATTTGGTACAAGTCCACTGGTGGCGATTTAGTGTGAGAACTACATGCATCGCCGTCATCGAGTGTTAAGGATGCGTCGCTCCCATAGCCTGGAGGCAGCCCCTCGTACGCCATCCCAGCCACCTCCTCCATCCCGTTATACAGAGGAGGCCATTCGCCCTGCCATCCTAGTGGTGCTATCTGCTGCTCGGCCATCGAAGTCTTCGAAGGATTTCTTAAAAGCCGCACGCACCACCGTTGACTAGCCATGACTACCAGGTAGAAGATACTTTGCGTCACACGTTGAAGTTGTTTTGCTTCCAGGTAGTGGTCGCGCGTCGTTTTCGGTGCTCGAGTTGGGTGCATTCGATACGACCACCAAAACACAAAAAACATAAAAAAAAATGGCAAATTGAAGCTCCAAATCTGTGACTGCAATAAAAAGTGTTAGCGCATACCGTTACATGCATTGCAATGAAAATTAGTGTCAGAGGGAAGTTTTGACGACAAATGTGGATAGCAAAGCACTCGATAGCGAACCACTCAGAAGCGCTGATTATTTTGTTTTGATGTAGTTCGTGATATTTCCCTTGATATACTTCCACAGCGGCCAGCTAGCGACAGAAACAAGCAGCCTCAATTCGTTCTAGCTTGAAACAATTCAATAGAGCCTGCACTTCGGTTGCTTCGTGTTCGCTGTTTCTTTGGATTGAACCCCCTTGCTCACTGTGGTACTCCCCGCATACCAGTCTTAGTTCTTACCTTAACAGCGCGTCCAGCACTATCTCCATTCGCCTAGGCACCATATACGAAGAGGCTGTTGCGGATAGACACAGCCACTTCGTTCAGCGACGGATGCCAGCTCGTCTGCATGATCTTCTTCGAGAAATCCAACGCGTCCTGGTCTCCTGGAGTAGGCAACGCAGCTATTTGCTGCGCAAGACCGCGCTGTGGCATGGAATGGCGTCGACTCACACGCGCTGTACGCGGTGTGATGGAGATATCGGCGCGTCCATAGCGATCATAAATATGGAACTCGCTGTTGTACGAGCCCGTGATGAAGTTGTTGCCGTCCCCGCTGACTGCGCATTCGAATTTGTCGAAAATGCAATCACTTTCGTAGAGATCTCCCAGCCGTGGACGAAGGTGTTCGTGGATCTGCAATTGAAGAAATAAAACAAACCATAGAGAACCGCAATACGTTAGCAATGGAAAAAAAACGGTTCGTATCACACAGATAGCTCCTTACATTGATCGTCTGAACTGGACGCGAGTTCATGTTGATGTCCCATACTTTCAGTGTGAGGAAGTCGCGAGCAATGATGTAGCGACCGTCAGGTGAGAACTTGATATCGGAGATGGACGCAATGATTTCTGAGAAGAAGCTTCGAGCTTCAGGGTCCTCCTGCTCTTCAAAAACTGCACAGAACCAAAGTAAACAAGAAACAAATCTCAGTTATTATACCATTGCAAGATGTAAAATGAGGTGACTCATTCTGCACAATCAGACAGTGTACGCACCTTGAGAGTATGCGTCACACAATGCTGACTGCCGCATGTCTCCGAGCTTAATAGCACCGCGACTGGTACTATACATCATCGTGTTGCAATGTGTCGGATGAAAGTCCGCAGCTGTGATGACCTCGGTAAGTTCTTCCATGTTGGCTGGCTTGATGTCCACGATATCTGCAAATCATAATTGACAAGTCATTAGCAAGTGCTGTTATCATCAATCGCACTTGTCGTGCTAAATACGCACTGAAACTTTGATTCGAGACGCCAAGACTCCACAAGTTGACACGGAGATCGTCTGCCGACATGAACGTCTCTCCGTCGCTGTTGATGGCGATTGAGTTGATGTGGTACGTGTGCGCGTTGGCGTAAACCCGTTTAGCTGTGGTTGTCGTAACCTGCCCGCGTACATGCGTCTGTGGCAACCGAATAAGCTCCGATGTTATGTGTGCCCGTGGCACGTGAGCAAGACCCTGTTCGTTGTACGTTGTGACTTCACGCACGCTCCGCTCGTGTATCTTCCAGAGTTTAATCGTTTTATCGTTGGTGGACAGCAAACACTGGGATCCATTGGCGGGTCGGCACCACTTGATCTGGTTGATCTTTTCTTCAATTTCGAGGCTTTTTAAGTAGTCAAACTCAGCATTGTGACTCTGAAACTCGGTGTACAGTTGGTACTGCGGATCAGTGTTTACCCCGCTGTACATGGTTTGGTTCTGATAGTCATCAAACACATAAACCATTAGTGTTAAGATCACAAAGCAAAAGTTAACTAGTGCACTAACTGATGCAGGAGTTCCGTGACGGCAGTAGATGGAAACTCGTCCTCCTTTGTTCCCAGTGGCTAGAAAGTCCCCCGATCGGTCGTACTCAATCGCAGAAATCACTTCAGCTGCAAAGAAATTGACGACGAAGAAGTACTTAACAATAATTCATCTCCACTCACAAGGGTAGAGCCCTCCCTACCTTCCACGAAGCTGCGTGTGCTCTCGCCCGCTGAGAAAACCTGTCCCCACTCTGCATCAGCTTCGTTTGTTGGTTCTGCCATGTTGACTTCTAACCCGCCAGTGTTGGTGTGCTTGAGCCTGGACATTGTTCCCGTTCGGGTCTCTTCTCCGATCTCCCCCTGTAACGTTGCTTGCGTCATGCAGAAGCGAGGGGGTCAATAGTCACTCTTCTCTGGAGTCTTCTCAAGTTTGTCTGGGTCACTTGTGGCTCGACCAGAAGCAGGACAAACGGATGCGCCTATTCTTGCCGTGGAGGATCTCAAGGTGTTCGCTCCTGCTCTCCTGCGGCCGCTGGGCGGGGGTTTCGTTTCTCACACTGACAGACGGGCGCGACCACTTAGGAATGGACGGCCACAAAAAAGCAATTGGATTGAAGCGTAGGCACTGCAAATCCCGCTGTAGCTTCACTAGCTGTGGCACGCACGTACACGCGCCTACAACGGGAGGGGGGGGGGGGGCTTGGATCAAGCTTTGACTGCCCGATTGCTTGGCGATTTAAATGAGGCCCCGGCATCGCGATCTTCAATTGCATTTTTCCATTCGCTTTTGTTCCATGGATTGCCTTAGCCAATCAGCTATTTTAAGCCACTTTTTTGCCAATCAGAATTTCATTTTTAAATAATCGAAGCTCCAAAACAAAGCAGAAACAGGGCGGTGTCAAACATACTGAAATACATGCATGTTTATAATCTACTTAAGTAAACTTTAGATACATGCACGCTCATGCTCGCCGCTCTCGTGGGCGTAGCTCATTAGGATAGTGCTCGTTGTTTTGCGAGAGTACGTGATACGCTGTACGGTTGGTGGAGTCGCAAGTGTGGCTGTCTCTGAACCGCGATCCAGTAGAAGACCGCTGAAACAGTACAGTTGTAGAACGCAATGTCTACGAGTGTGATTTGCAAGCGGCGAACTAAAAAAAAAAAATCTGCAGACACCATGCTGCAGTGTAGATATGGCAGGAGTTGCAGGTCGGCAATATCCGATTCCAAACACTATGGGACTTCAAGTAATCCCGCACAGCCAATCTCGGCATTGCTAGAGTGAGGTACTGGATACTTTGCAAACGCTCACCAACCACTAGTTTGTTGCAAATAGTTTGAGCGTACCGTACGCCGTACGGGCACCTGCAGGAACTCCCTCAAATCGAAATGACGCTTCCCTCAAACGATCCACATACAGCGGGAGGCTCGGACTCCAAGTTGGAGGCTTTCGCCGTACAGCCGCAGCTGTCGGGGACATCATTTGATTCTACTGTAGTCAGCGTTGAATGTGAACGCAACGGGCTTGATGGTCGTCTACTTGGGTGTCCACTGAACCACAGGTACATGTACAAGCACTTCAACGTCCACATAAAAAATGCAGTTTTCTGCGAAATATTACAGTACAACGTAAAATTCACAACATCATAATGTCACATTACTTCATTCGGCTTTTTGCCTGCACACATCGTACCTGGGAATGGCGCGAACGGCTCCGTCGCGTGCGCGCGCCACAAAGGCACCCGCGGCCTCTAAGCGTCGTCATGCTTCGCTCGATCCTTCATCGTCTGAGGACGAGCAGGAGATGGTGCGCGACACACGCCGTGGCCGAGGGAAGCGTCAGAAAGCCAGCGCCATCCTGGACGAGTTCACAAGCCTCGACGCGCTGCTGCAGAACGACCTGGCGGAGAAACGAAAGCGCGAGAACAGACAGCGGAAGATGCAGAAGCTGCGCGAGGAGAGTGAGGCCGCCGAGAAGGACGCGCCGTTGGGAAAGCTCATGAGCAGCATGGACAGCAACATGTCGGCGCTCTCGGGCGATAACTATCTCTTTACGGCCGCAGAGGTGACGGTGACGGAGGAGAAGTTCGGCTACGTCTTCACTCCCATGACAGAGGTGCGTCACTAGCGTTGAAACCTTTTCTTAACGAGTTTTAGTAACTTTTTCTGGATTTGTTTTAGCCACTGCCGTATCACACGTACAAGGCGACGGAGACGGAGTTGCAGAGCGATCTCAAGCTCGTGTACAAGACCATGCAGTCTTCGACCGACGAGGAGCTGAGCGGGCTGCTGTGGTCCAAAGCCATTCTGATCCGATGCATGCTCAAGCGCAAGAGCGAATCCACCACTAGAGGCTCTGCGGTGACGCCCATCATGCTGCCCTCGAAGATTGGATCATGGCTGTTTATGACGAGTACGGTGCAGTTCGCTGTTGGAGAGTTTTAGCTTAACGACTGACACTTTCTTGTATGCATCTTTAGTGTCAACTCACAGCAATAGTCACGTGGTCGGAGGATGTTTCAGCAATCTCTTCCTGATTCAGAGCTCTGTGAAGAAAACATCCCTGTCAACGCTGGCCTCCGCTCTACCTGTGGCATGCTTCGCGCACCCGATTGAGGATTTCGCTTCAGCGTTTGGCACCCAGACGCCATCCATCGAGATGGAGTGGGAGCCTTCCATCTACGACTTCCTCAACGCTTTCCGTGCCTACGGTTTCCAGGATAGCAAGCGATCGATGAGTGTCAAGAGCAAGATCCCAGTAACGCCACCATCGAAGAAGACTCGTTTGCTACCGTTTCCGACCATGAATATGCACTACGTGCTGATGTACTTGGTGGTTTGTCTGCGCACGAAGACGCTCAAGCTGGAAGGCTACGACGCGTTCAGCTTCACAATGTTTTTCCTTCGAATGCAATTCGAGAGTAACATACACGCCAGTATCGTCGATCTGGCCACTATCTGCATCGAAGAACTCCTGGACGTATTTCCTCGTGCCGAGTGGCGAAGGGAGTGGGCGCCTCAGCTCGTTCTTCGCATTGCTGGCGCGAATGAAGGCTTATTCGATTCGACTGCAGGGTGGCTCTCTGTTGCGCGCCGACTTCCGCGCACTATGCGCGGCACACAACTTACCACAGGATTGGCGATCTACGTTTTGCAGCATCGAATCGACAAAACTCCACAGGAAGGGGTATGTAACGTCAATGCGCTTGGATCGAGGTTGTACGTACGGCTGGACTAATGCTTGTTTTCTATGCAGATTTCGTCTGAGCGGCCTCTAAAATTTCCAATCCAAAGTGGGCTTGTTGTAGATATCGTCGCAGGTATCGTGGGGGACTTGACAAGCAAGTACGTGGAGACGCGCAAGACTAGTAAGGAGTCGAAGAAATCACCGCCGTTTGATCTTCTGTGCAAGAAGGTGGCATTGATGGATCTTGCGCTGCAAGCCTTCCTCAACATTCTCACTCCGAAGGAAATGAAGATTATGCTGGGAAAGCTTGACCAATTGGCTGATGCTCACAGATCTACGATGTCGGCGAAATGGCACGAGCTTAAAACTCTGATCAGTCTCATGCACCGGAAGTACTCACTTGAAAACCTGCGCATCGGACGTGGCCGAAGCACGTCACCATCCGCGAAAATGGTGCTGTTCACGGATGACGATAAGTAGAGAGAGGCTCCGAGTAGAAATTAACTGGGGAAGGATGAAGGATTGCGATTTTTATGACGGTAGAGACACCTGCTGCAACTGTGACGTATCACTACGACTGCTCTTGGGACAGCGTTGCATACTGCTTCTGCAATTTTACCTCGACGAGTTGTTGTGAGTTCACATCGTTTGCCAGTCGAGCCATGCGGCTCTGCAATGCCTGGGCCTCAAGACTTGACAGATTCTCGAAGCAGGCCCGCTCGATCGCAGCATTCTGCAGCTCGGTCATGTGTTCATGAAGCAGCTCCAGCCCTTGCTGTGCGCGGCGATAGAATCCTCCATTCACAACCCGCGCGCGCTCGTCTAGCTTCTGTGCACGCTTCGTAAGGAACTGCTCAGTCTCCTTTAGCTCCGCGAAGCGAGCTTGAGCAGCACGCAGCTTGTCCTCGTCAGACGTAGCGAACTGGAAAGACACGCCAGCACTCTTCCCTTCAGCCTTGCTTAAATAGCGAGTTTGCACTTCCCCCCACTTCGCACCAAGAGCTGCGGCGTCCTGGACTTTCCAAATGTTGTCCACGCCACTTAGGCTGGCCTCAATGTGCACCATTTGCCGGGCACGCTCTATTTCACTGTCAGAGAACTGTTGAAGTTGAACAACGGCAGGAGCTGGAGATTTCTTGCGCTTCTTGCTTTTCTTTGTCTTTCCATCATCGACGGGGTACACGGCAAGATCGTGCTCCAGCATTTGGTGCATCTCGTCTGCGACCTCGCCAACTTCACTGTGAACCAGCATCTTCTTCACCTTCGACGGACGAGGGAGCCCCTTTTGCACAGCAGTAGACCGTCGCATAAGTTCACGTTCTCGTTCCAGCTCGCGCTCCTGTTGCTCGCGAGCTTCGCGCTCTCCGGCGTCTTCCTCACGAAGAGCAGTGGCGTGATCATTATCAACCTCCTCTTTCTCCGGAACGTTGATTTCATATTCGTTCTGGGGCGCGGGCAAACTTTCGAATCCCTTACGCAGGCTAGAAGCCAACTGCTTTGCCCGATCTTTTTCTGCCTTGGCGTTCTCGACCTCTGTCCCGTAAAGCTGCTCAGGGTTGATGCCTAGCTCGTCGCGCAGAGGTGTGCGCGTAGCGGACATGGGCGTCTTGTCGCTGACTGTACCGGATGCAGCTGACGACGGGGTCCGGGATGGAGTAGCACCCGCGTAGCCTGTTCCTTCGTACAGCAGGACATTCTCGCCACCAAGAAGAGGGGTGGAACTGTTTCTCATGGCTAAAAGGTTAGCTGTTTCCTGCATAATATTGTCGTGAACGTCGCGACCTGAAGGCGTTGCCGATGTACCTCCAGTGGTGGACCGCAGCGGGGTAGCGCTGTAGTCGCCCATGAGTGCACGTGTCTCGGTGGCTGATCCGTTCTCAAGAGCAAGAGCAGCTGCATGAGTGGCATGCATCCCTAGCTTGGCAAGGTCGCTCAACTCGTCATTGGACACGACAGGAGCAGGCAGCTCCAGTGCCGTGCGCTTAATCGCGTTGATGGGGTCATTCTTCGCATTTACGGCAGCGATAACCTGCGGAAGGTTGGATTTCATGAGCGATTTCTGCCTCTTGGCATCCTGCTTGCGCTCCTTCTTCTCTTGAGCGTCACGACGCACTCCCTCCAGCTTGTCCAACTGCAGCGCTGCACGCTTCGGATCCAGTCCCTTACTGGAAACGCGTTTCTCCTCTGTCACATCATAGAACCCGGCGGGGGCTTTTTTCTCGAACGGAATCTCACTGGAATAGTCGATGAACTTGCGTTTTTTCGTCTGCACTTTCGCGTTGGACGACATGATGCCCGCAGCTTTCAACTCCCGTTTCTTCTGCAATGTAGCGAGACGTCTAGCCTCTTCCAACTGCTTCTCACGAGCTTTACGCTTGGCTTTCTTGCCCTTCGTATTGGCCAGACGAGCTCTCGCTTCGGACAGCATCTCCTTTTCGTCTTCATCCATGTCCACAGGGTCGGGACGTGCCGGTTTATTCTCCGGATTGGGATCAATCTCTCCTGGACGTAGCCGTCTCGGATCGTCGCTAACTTCCACCCCCTCCTTCTGTTGGGCGGCGTCCAGCAACCTCTCGTAGTGCTCCATACACTGCGCAGCTGTGCGACCGACGATGGGGGCAATCGTACGCCACTGGGAGGGCATGAGCTTGGCTAGATGCAGCAGTTTCTCTTCCTCCTCGCGACTCCACTCCGTCTTCTTAATACTCGGGTCCAGCCACTCGTACCAGCGAGCCTTGCACTGCTTGGCCGACTTGCGAGCGAGTAAAGAAGCCACGCGCGCCCACTGGTTCATGCCGTACTTCATCACAGCCGCCTTGAGGATCTCATCCTCCGTGTTCTTCCACACGCCGCCCTTGATCATGATCCGCATGGCTGATAGAGGGGGAGGGGAGAGCGCCGAAGCACCGCAACAACTCGCAGCAACACCTCCAGGCTTTGTTGGCCCAAAAATGTGTACACAAATGTTACCTCAAAATTTAATATACTTGTGCAAAATGTTTGTAAAACATTTGATAAAGTAAAAAAAAATAAAATATTCAACTTCAAGGTTTGATTTGCGATGGAGCGTGGACGCTTGGCTGCGCAGTTGCAGTTCATGGAGCGCAATGCGCGTGCGCTGGAGGAGCTGGTGGCAAAGATGATGAAGGCCAGAGAGGAGCAGGAGGCGTTCCTGGGCGTGTTCGCCAAGAGTTTGGAGGATATTGCGGCGCAGGAGGAATGGGCGCCCCTTGCACAGTGTCTCGGTGGGTTGGGCGAATGCGGTCAGACGCTGGTGAGTGAGAGCCACGACGTGATGATGCTACGACCGGAGACGGAGATTTTGCAGGTGGTTACTCAGATCCAGGACTGGGCGATTGTACCTATGAAGGTGCGAAGGGCAAGCAGAGGCGGAAAATGACAGCTACTGACTTAATTAAAAACTGCGTTAGAGACTGCTAGAAGATCGAGAGAAAGCAATCAAGATCGAAGCCAAGCTGCAGAAGGAGTACGATGAAATGAGGGTACACGATAAAGTTTAAGGATGAAAACTAGACTGTGACGTTGCTGACTGGTGCTTTTGCCAGCGAGGAAGCTCAAAAGAGAAAGAGAAGAAGATGCGGATGCTGTCGGACCAGAAGCGGCGTGTGGAAAACGTCAATGCACTCCTGGACACACACGTGGAGAACTTCGACCGCTACCGCATTCAGAAGATGAAGGTGCATTGGAATGGCTTAGATGCAGGGGTTGTACCTGTGCTAATGATTCTGACCGCAGAAAATCGTGAGCGAGTTGGCTCGCTCGCACGCGTTTTACTATGCAAAGGGGTTGGAGCTCTTTGCTGTCTCATGCCAAGATATTGCAAAACTCAACTCGCCGGATACAGCCAAAGATACTCCCAAATCGAACCCCACAGAGTCTAGCTAGACACCGGATAATATCATCGGTTATCCGTCATAAGGTGGTGTCTGCATGCCGCATTCCCGTTTGTATTCATCAGTGCTTAGCTGCAATGGCGGCACTTTCGGCAATTTCGGCTAGCAGTTATAATGCCGACGAGCGCCCTCTTTCTCGCTCTTTCTTGCGTTTGCTATGACCAAGTTTAGCCATACTCTCCTGCAGTTTTCTCCAGAACGAGCCCTTCTCACTTGGTGTACGCTGAGGACTGTCCGTACCGATACCGAATTGTTGCCGCCTTGCAATACCAGGTGAGGCTGTCCAGCTCTGGGGAGAGTAGCAGTAATCTTCCAGCAATTTGTCGCTGTATAAGCAACGTTTCTGAATTGTGCAGTACGTTAGTTGTTGCGTCGAAATCAAGCATTGATGCCTAAACGAGAACCCACCTCTTCGAATTTCTCGTAGACAATATGCACAGGCACATCCAGGTAATTGGCCAGACCGAGCTGTAAGCTAATGCAGATAACAAGAAACAAAATCAGAAAAGGAGGTCATCACGAATAAACTCCACGTGACTTCCACTTTAGAGCTGCTCCCACCTCATTTGCACCGGTTGTAGGGATATTTGCCGTCGAGAAAATGTCGGGGTGGCTTGCGATACAAACGATACGCCGTAGTCGGACTGAATCCATAAAAACAATAGCCCCTTAGACACATTTACAAGCAAGGGGTTCACATGCACGCAGCAAGACTTACCTGCGGTAGGTGGGAAAACTTGACAGAGTGCTCATACATGTGACGATAGACTGCATCACTGAGTGATTCCAGTTCGCTACCTCGCTCTTCACAAAGGTGCACCCGATCGACGAACGATGTCCACTGCCATCGCAAAAGAAATCGCATTGTCAAACACCACGTCTCCACGTCACTGACACTGACATTGCCAGGTGTACCAACGGACAACTTACCTCCACTAGGGTTTCTTCAGGTGTGAATTTGTTGATAAAAGGATGCTGGAGAAGTGTTTCTGCGGATGGCCGTTCATCTGGGTCAATCATTAGACACTACAACACGACAGTCAGCGTGCGCAGATTGCATCGAATACACGGCCTTTTCACAGACCTGGTCGATAAAAGAGCAGCAATCTTCTGAATATGACTCGGCTGGCAATTTGAGGCATTGCTCATTTGCAACCTGTACGGAAAATGATCACCATGTCAGGAACCCTACAACACCAATCCTTTGTAAATAAAAATCACTTACAGAATCAACTAAGCCGAAGAACCCGTCCTGCGTCGGAAGCGGGTAGCGGCCCAAAGCAACAGAAACCAGCGCAAGTCCGAATGACCAAATATCAGCTAATATCACATTGAAAACAGTCAGATCAGTTTATGAGAGTGAACGCACAAAGCGATGGTACCGCCTTACCTGGGTATGAATAATCACCACCGCCTATCCGTTCAGGGGCCATATACAGAAGGGTGCCCACAAACGTCTTTGTTGATGTGGAGCTATCATTCAACGTGCGTGCCAAACCGAAATCCGAAATCTTGACTTCGCCTTGTCGATTGGTGAGCAAATTGTGCGGCTTAATATCACGGTGCACCATCCGCTTGTCGTGGATGTGAGCTAGACCACGCAGTACTCCCGTTGATAACCGTGCTAGGACCTTTTCATTTTGGCAGCCACCGTGCAAAACGATATCCTGCAATGACCCTGTGCTCATGTACTCCATGACCATACAAATCGAGTTCTTGGGGCGATCAACAAATGCATCGTAGAAGGAAACGATGTAGGGACTAGGCCTAGACATTTCGAACAGAATTTGGCCTCGTTAAAAAAAATCACCAACGGCATAGTCAAATGTATCGCGGGTACGTACTTTGCTTTGGGCTTGCTAGTGCTCTTTCCAGTTGGTGTTGGGCTATTGTCTGCCATGGGTGCAAGATTTGAATACAGCGCATGGAGCTCGCGAACCATTTGTCGGCGCTGGCCACGCCCGTAAACAGGTACATCCTTCAGCATTAACAAAAAATAAATGAGTAATGACACACACCTTCCAACCTCGAAGATAAGTACCGACCTTAACAGCGACCACTTTCAGCGTCGGAATGTGGATCGCCTTATACACAACACCAGAAGCACCCCGGCCGATTTCTTTCACGCGCTCAAGATTCTCTTGCAGGTGCAAACACGCAGCATCAGGTGATGAAATACCTGCTTCTGATACGGCAACATTTCTGGTCGTGAACATGCCGTGATTAGGCGAGTAAGCGCTTCCTGCGCTATGTCGTTCGCCTTCTACACGAATTCAACACCCAAATAAACACGAAGTTAGGAGCTTTCACCCATTCATAAAACGCCAACAAACCGCACCACTTGGAGAGTGAAGATCCGAGTCGGAGCTTGAACTAAAATTCAACTTCATCATCATTTGCTGCGCGACACTTAGACCTTTTGAAGGCGTATTTGATCCCGATGCAGCTGCGGCCGCAATCGCAGCGGCCTCCATTGCGTCTCGCTTGGCAATGAGTCGAGTGGCAGCTCGCTGTGCCCGCTCTTCAGCTTGCTGGGGCGTAGGCATGTCTTCCAGCTTAAGGCGTAGTTGCGGCCTCTTTCCAATACGATTCCCTTGGGTTCTTTTCGCCGATTCAACTGCTTTCCACTGCGGAGTGCGTGGGGTAGAAACTGGAGGCGGCGTTCCTGCTGTTTGCAAGCACGCCGTCTTTTTCGGCGGGGACTGCGGCCTCGACCGTTTTTCTTCTAGTGACAACTGGTTCGTCAGCGAGTTGATTTCCTTATCCAGTTCCTTCGCCGCTTTATCTGCTGTATTCCGCTGAAGCCCATTGCTGTTAGCTGCTATCGGAGGAGCTGGGATGTCCGATTGTTTTTTATCTGGCTTTAAAGTCACCGACAACGCTCTCTTCCCTTCTTTTGCAGCATTTGTTACCAGTTCTCCTTGCTGTGGTTGTTTCAACACCTTGGTTTCTGGCTCTGGAGAGACTGGAAACTCCTTTTCCATCCACGGAGACTGCCACGACTTAACTTCTGCAATCCGGAGCTCACGTGGACAAATATCGGGGAAGATTCGTGCGATCACTTCGTCGTCCGCCTACAACAACAACAACAACAACAACGTCAGTCCCAGTCTACCTCATACTATATTCTATTTACCAAACCTGCTCCATGAGGTTGGGCGCCGACTGCGGCCTCGCCAGTGTGTTCTTATGCACCAGGAATGTCGCATGGTGCGGCGCTCGCCCCCCGCGCACCACGATGGGACCTGAGGTCGAGAAGGACGAGCTGTTGGAGTGCAGTGTCGTGTTGGCCATTGCTCGGTCACGTCCATTCTCGTAGCTGGCGCTCTCCACTCGTCCGCGCTTGCGGAATCTCTCCATGAGCGTCTTGCGTGAGACTTCCTGGATGGACCCATCCAGCAGGTCGCGGCGATGCGACGTGCTCGTGGTAGCGCTGTTGGAGATTGGCGCAGCGGGAGCGGGCAGCGATGTCTTACGCGCGGCGGCAGGCTTGGACACGTGGCGGTTCTTCTTCTTCTTGTGCGACTCCAGCATGGCGCTCGTCCTGAAGGACGGTGAAGCTTTGGAAATGTATCTCCTCCCTATGCTCTCTAACCGCGTTCTGAATCCAAGAACGGGGTTAGAGAGCATAGTGGACAAGAACAAATGCTGGTAAAAAGTGATTACGCTTAGATATCAACTTCAACTTTGGAATGTATTTATGTGCTAAAAGTTTTGTCCAGCTACATTACCTATCGCGAAGATAGGCATGCCGGAAGCTTGAGGGTCTGTATGCCCTCCCGAGTAATATTGGACGGGCGAAGACTATCAAAAGAATGAGTGCAGGTCCAACGCGCCATGCCGATGCGATGCTGCAGCCCAGCAATTCCCTATATTTATCAATCACTGGATCCATGTCGAAGTCCATTTTAGGTGAAAAACTCCAGCTATCTATGGTAACATCTTCTTGTCTGGCGAAGTGAGCTTGTCCGTTTTGGCCACTGAAGCAGCTCATTCTCGATTCGGCTTCAGCGAGACCGCGGGCAAGAAGACCGAGGCCAAGCGACTGCCAGCATGCGCTATTGGGAGGGACTCGCGTTGCTGCTGAGCACGACAATGGGGTGGAACCCCGTGGTCGGGACCACAACCACGTGGGCAACGACTTGCTCGGCCGCAGCGGATCTGGTGTGGCAAGGGACTTGTCCTGTGCGTACTGCGAATAACACCAACTACGTCTCTCCGTCGGGGATGACATCCGCAGAGATCAATGCAGATGAGAACAACGCGATGGTTGCCTACAAAACGGCACGCCAAAGCGCCCTTAAGCTGAGTGCTGTTGCAGGCAACACCGCCATGTCGGGCATGCGCGAAAAGAGCGACAGTTGGTACAAGGACTCGTTGTTCAGCTTCACCACCTACGTCTGCGTCAAGTCTTCCACAGATGCAGAACTGGAGCGCTGCGTGGATTCCTCGAGCGCTGATGCCGTTCGCGACATCAACGGCAAATGCGTCGGGATGCTCGACGCGAACTCGTGCAGCAGCAAGGGGAAGTGCGAGCGTAGAAGCAACTGCAAGTGGGACGACGTCGTCCCCGGTGGAAAGGATGCCCGCCGTCAGCTTTTCACCGATGAGGATGTTACAACTGCGACCAAGTGGATGTCAACGGGATATCCCAGTTCACTGGCCCCTTTTGTAGCCCCTGGGACCGTCATGGGTGTGCTCACGGCACTTGGCTGCATCGGCTTCGTGCTGCTTCGGTGCGTGTTCAACCGTTGTGGCGGCCGTGAGCCAAACGAGAAGGGCTATTCACGTTGCGATATTATCATTCCGACCCTTACGTTCCTTGTGTGCTCGCTGGCAGTGTTTATTTGCATGTGTATCACTGCTGCACTGAACACGAACATCTCGGATGGCGTCGAAGATGTGCTATATTCGCTGAAGGCAACGTTAGAGAACGCGAATATCTTCGTGGCCAACCTGTTGACCCCACTAAACAGTGCCGCGACGGAGCTAACTGCTGCATCGAAGCTAGTAAGCACTCAGCTCAAGAACTCGGACTGGATTGCTGCAGATGGCGCTACACTTAGGAAGATGATCGCGGACTTTGGCAGCATTTACTACCACCACGGATCCTTCCCGACACTGACCTGCGACCCCGCTACAAGCGACGCGTTCTGTATGACATGCCCCGACCGGGTTTGTGGCTCACCGGTCACGTTCTTCGTCAACAACACTGCCGCTGCCATTTCCTCTAGCAGCGACGTGGTTGGAGACTCTGTCACTTTGCTGAAAAGCGCTTTCGTGACGAACGGAACAGCTCTCGATTCCACGTTGCGCACGGCGGTGCGGGATATGACGGCGTTGGGGGCATCCATGAACAGCTCCATGGATATTGTCGACGTACTCACCAGCACGTTCAACGACCTCTCCTTCTCCCGGAGTGCTCTTGTGGTCTGCGTCTTCTTTTTCGGAATGATCGCGTCGATTGTGGGCATCATTGCCATCGTCAAGAACGCGTGCACTAGCAAGACGACACAGTGGGTGCACCTACTGCACGTGAGCTGGTCTCTGGGTGTGCTCGTGTGCGTGCTGAGCTTTGTCCTCTCGGCTTCTCTGCTTGCTGTCGGTGCTGTGTGGTACGATTCTTGCGAATACATGAAGTTACTGCACCAGGATATGTCGCCGTACGCATCGACGCAGATGGCTTCAATGGCGAATGCTTGCTTCAACGGCAGTAACATTTTCACCCCGCTGGGTCTTGACGTCCCGCTGTCTTTCTCCTGCAACGTGGAGGACGAGTACGTTGTCTTGAAGGCTGCAGATACTACGCAGATGGCGACGATCATCTCGAGCTACGGCGAAATCGTTTCGAACTACGATCTCACCGACTTCAACTTTAACTCGACGAAAGCGAGGAGCCTTGTAGCCAAGCTCGCCACGGCAGCCGAAGCTGCAGGCAAGAAACCAGCGACGAAGTTCACACAGGAAAATGTCTTGACTCCTTGGCTGGCATACAAAGAATCAGCCACTGCCTACGGGTGCGTCAACAGCACCAGTGACGAACAGCCTGTGTGCTACATGAGAGGCCTGTGCGACTCGAGCACCGGGCTGACGACGTACAAGGCTGCCTGCCAGCTCGCATTCTACGAAGCGTACGAGTACGCTTTGGCCTTCGACAAAGCGAGCACAATGCTGGATGAGATGCGCGAGACGTTGCTAGGAGACACGGGCAAGAACTTCCCGGACCTCTGGAATTACTCCATGTCCATCCACGAGTTCGCCAGCAACTACTTCACCAAGATCACAGCGCTGAAGACGGGTCCTCTCTCGACTATGCTGGGTGCTAATGGCGCTGTGCGCAACCTAATGACGTCGGTGGAGCAGGCGCGTTGCTCGGGCGACTGCGCCTGGGCCAATCTGTCGTTCGACGCCATCAACGAGGCGCTCTGTAACAACGTACTAGGCACGACTCTGGGTATCTCTCTGTGCGCACTGTTCCTGAGTCTGTTCCTGCTGCCTCTCATCATCTCGGCCATTATCCTGCAGAAGCGTCTGCGCGGCGTGGCCAAGGGCACGTACGACCAGCTGGAGGCGCGACTGCAGGAGCTGGAGCGCCGTGCCAAGCAGCAGAAGGCGGAGAGCGAAGGCCTCGCGCCAAACGGAGAGAGTGGCAGACCGGCGGGCGGCTTGAGTGCGCTTGGTGGTCTCTTCAAGGGCAAGAAGGTGCAGTCTCCAACCGTCTAGACATTGGTTAAAGTAGTCTCGCCTCGAACCTAATAATGGTCGAGGACTGGCAGGCTATCTGCTCACTCAAAAACATTTTAGCATTCTACAACATTTCATATTTGTTTGCCTCACTACTGCCTATCGGTGTGAAACACGCTCGACAAGCTGGTGTTTGGTGTTGGCGGCAGCAACTTGGTGCGTCCCAGAGCAATCTTCTTCTAAATCTTCGCTTCGGTGGGAGTGCTACCCCCAACGTTTCTTCGTCATTCTCCAATTTGGGCACTACCCAAGTCTCTCAAGGGCAGCATGGACGAGATCGTTGAGTCTGATCCGTCCGACGACGACGAGTCTTGGGCCAAGATATCAAGCGCAATGGCGTTTTGCAAGGTTACTCGTTTCAGACGTCAGAGGAGCGCGCTAGACGCTACCCCGGCGGAAGACTTTATCACAGTTCAAGAGATGAAGATCAGAAGCTCAACAGCTACCGGTGCGGCTATGATGGCGCACGACCGAGACGAGGATGCCACCTGCAACCTCCACTACAAGAACAAGCGGATGCTCACGTAGCGCTCTCTCATGCACTTACCGGCGAGGCCTTCGTCGCGGAGTCCTGTCCATCTGACCTGCTAACCATGAGGCGTCAACATCTACTGTATGCAACTTGAATAGGATTACCGGTAGTAAATATAAAACTGCTTTAGCCAATCTGAGTTCACTGCTGCATTTCTACCAGCTACATTCAGCGCCAAACTGTACACACGGTGCCAAATATACTGATATTACATCAATTGATCAACATTAATATCAGAGCTGAATCTCTCATTATACATATTAGCAGTACTATTCTGCAATATCACATCTAATTCAGTAACTGAAAAATGTATCCGCTTCACATCTGCCATTCCCAATCTCGCCACCAAGCAACAACGTAGTATGGCGGCACGCGACGTGGTGGTGCTGGGCGGCGGCATCTCGGGCTTAACGCTGGCCTATTTCCTCCGCCAGGCCCTGCCCAAGGCTGCAGCCGACGCTACGCGCATCCGCGTGCTGGACGCCAGCGCTATCTCCGGTGGATGGGTGCACACGGCCAAGCGCGAGGGATTCCTGTTCGAGGAAGGACCG
The DNA here is from genome assembly GCA_001314345.1 of Phytophthora multivora. Classification (NCBI taxonomy): domain Eukaryota; phylum Oomycota; class Peronosporomycetes; order Peronosporales; family Peronosporaceae; genus Phytophthora; species Phytophthora multivora. Next base: position 46,485 of record LGSM01000022.1, on the reverse strand, counting down.
CGTGGCTTCCGTCCGTCGCGCAATGGAGCTGAAATGTTGCGCCTGGTGGAGCAGTTACAGCTGCAGAGTCAGATGCAGGCGGTTGACCCGACGGCGCAGGCGCGCTACATTTTGCGTAATGGCAAAGTGGAAAAGGTGCCCTCGTCGCTACTGGAAGCTCTGCGCTGGCCGTTATCATTGGCTGTGGCACGTGCAGCACTGAACGAGCTGTTTATCAAGCCTGGGGCCATGGAGGACGAGTCTGTGTACAATTTTGCAGCTAGAAGGTTCAGCCCCTTGGTGGCGGAGAGACTGCTGGACCCCATGGCCTCTGGCATCTTCGGTGGAGATATCCGGAAGCTCTCAATGCGCTCGTGCTTTTCCATGTTGGTGGACCTTGAGAGGAAACATGGATCTGTGGTGAAGGGCATGCTGCTTGGAGGGTTGAAGAGCGATGATACGCTGCTGGATGGCACAAAGAAGTCGAACTTTGTCAAGAAGCACGAAAAGTCCGTCAGCGTGAGCTTCACAGACGGAATGAGCACGCTCATGGATGCACTAGCAGACAGCATCAAGAACGACCCCATGGCAGATCTACATCTCAACACGAAGGTGACAAGGCTGGAGGTTCATGGGCACAACAATGGATCGACAAAAGGTCCCAGTTTCGTCGTGGAGAGCAAGAACCCAAAGTCTGGAGAGATCTTAGAGCCGATTACGGCCTCACACGTGTTCTCCACGATCCCAGCGTGCTATCTGGCCCCAGCAGTGAAAGAATCAGCTCCCGGCTTAGCTGAAGCTCTGAACGAGATCAAGTTCGTGGATATGGGCATGGTGCACGTCGGATACAACGACTCGGTGCTGGCGACCGACGGCTTCGGGTATCTGATCCCCACTGCAGAGCGCGAGAAGGTGCTTGGCGTCGTATTTGATTCCAACACTTTCCCTGCTCAGAATGCTGAGGGAACGATGCAGACGCGCTTGAGCGTCATGAGCGGCGGTGCCCACTTCCGCGAGGTGGCTTCGCTGCCCGAAGGAGAGCTAGAGCGCAACGCCCTAGACGCCTTAAAGCGTCACCTCGGCATCACACAAAAGCCAGACTACGTTCGCGCCATGGCCATGACAAACGGAATCCCGCAATACCACGTGGGTTTTGCTCAGACGCTGCAGCGGATTGAAAAGCAGGCGGCTCGCAGCGCTCCGGGTCTGTTCCTGGGCGGCAACAGCTTCTACGGCATCGGGCTGGCTGACTGCGTGACCCACTCCAAGAAACTCGCGCTCCAGTTCGCCAAGAGCGTGTCGTCGTAGACCGGCAAGACAGAGTAGTGCAAGTGCACGTTCTGGCGTTACACGACTGTGCGCCTAGTGTGGCGTGAGTACTGCTGTGAAAATGAACAAGGCACTGCTGTTCCTGCTCACGAAAAGCTATTCTTTACTGCGATGGAAACGGTTTTTTAGTGTGTATTCGGCCCCGAAATCGCGACTGGTCGATCTGGTAAAGCTGTAGGCGCGTTCTCGGGCATTATGTCGCGGACAGCACCATCCCGGGCACTGGATCCCGTCTATGGTGAGTCTCTAGTCGTCCTGGTGCGTCTGTGGTGCTGTAGCTGACGTCTCTCTCTCCGCAGATACCGTGTATACTGTGTCGAATTCAGGCGGCTCTTTCCGCAAAGGGGTGTACCGAGCATCTTCAAAGCCTGCGAATACAAGCAGCACTCTCAACAATCAGAACCCAGCAGAGGGCAGCCACCTCGTCAGTGGTAGTGAACGAGTCAAGTTTCATCGAAGACCAGTGCTGCCTCACTTACAAGCGGAGCCACCTGAAGTGTTATTAGCTCCAGCTTACGCAGCCTCAAGTTCTCCAGTCAAGCATCGGGATGTGAAGGCTTCGACCTCCAACTACGTCGCTGCTTCGCTAGTCGACGGGAGCACGCGATCGGTGGGTATCCAAACAGCTTATCGGGACTCGGAGGCGCAAACCGATCCGTACACGCCCGACTACACCGTCCAGAAGACTGCGACCGGAGTGACACCCGAGATAGCAACACTTACTGGACTAAGCCATGCTCGAGGACAGCTACCAGTTGGGCAGGCTGAACTGGAACTCATCGAGCGCAACCGGAAGAAGCGTGCGTTTGAGGCGTCACTGCCGCCCATGACTGACGAAGCCAGCTTCCTGCTGCGTAAGGCCATGCTGGAAGCTCAAGAAACCCGCGAGTGGGCGTTCCGCGAAGCCGAGATCGACGCTTTCCATGATCAACGAGTAGCTTTGCTGGAACAAGCACTTGCAGAGCGCGAGAAGGAGAACGCGTTTCTCTCCGAGCAACGGCTTGAAGCGGTTCGCCAGCGGCTGCTGCATGAAAAGGAGAATGCTCTTGAAGCGATTCAACAAGAGCGTGTGGCAGCGCTGCGTAAGTTGACGAAGAAGCGAGCTCAGAGACAGCAGGAGCGCGGATTTGGCGCATCCAAACCCGAACGGGGGCGTGACATCATCGCTGAGTACGCCAACTTCGGCTCACAAGTGTACGCCCCTGTCACGCGTGATGGCAAAGCTGGCAAAACGGATGTTCGTGAACTGGGTATCGGTAAGCCCCAGTTCCTACAACTGGATGCGCTACGTGAGCTTGAAAGTGCCGTTCCAGCACGAATGTTACTACCTGCTGCGGGCAAGTACAAGCCTCGCGAGAAGAGTGGGCGTACGGCTAAGGAGCGGAAGCAAGCAGCAATCGAAGCTCACCTACTGAAGATGGAGTCCATCATCAAGAAGAACAAGGAACAGAACGACACTGATGGTCAATCTCGGCAGAGTACGAGCAGTCCACTTACACGACGGTCTAGTCAGAAACAACAGCAGCTTGTCCGCCCTCCCACACCAGACTACGCTCTTGCTCACGTCGCAGACTCGCATGAACACGAACTGGAGGGTGCCGTGCGCCTACTACAGAAGCTGTTACGTGGCCGTGCTGTTCAAAACATGATGTTTGAAGGGAAAGAGAGACGTGCTGAGCTTATCGCCGAACTCCGTGCGGCCGACGAGCAACTGGCACTGCAGCGTCGCCACGAGTTCGAACTCCTGCAGGGATCTGGCACTGAAGGAATCGATCGTGTGGAAACTGCAGCGAAGACGCGAGTGGAGGGTGAAGTAGTCTCGGAAATGCTCGATTTCCTGTCCAAAGAGCTCTCTCGGTCTCGTGAAGTGGCTAAAATGCGTGCGTTCGTGACCAAGGCGGACGAACAGCGGCGTGTACGCGAAGTAGAGGAAGGCGGGCGACGGCAAGCGGAGGATTTGTTACGGGAGCGTGAGGACGAGGTCTTCCGACGTGTGATGCACGTGCATGAAGAGACGTCGCGCGACTTCGTGGACGATGTGCTGGAGGAGGTTGTTCTGGAGCAGTCTCATGCCCAAGCGCTGCATGAACTGCACGTACGCAGCGCTGGTGTGGACGGGATTGTACTGCAGCTTGAAGAAGAACTGGACAGCGACGAAACGGTAGTGCGCGAGCTGGTAGCAAGTTTCCTGCTGCCTCACGCTCAGCGACAGCATGTGCGTCGTCAAGTGGCGCAGGAGCAGAGGAAGTATCTGACTGCAGCACACGCGCTTCTCACTGAAATGGCGACTGGTATGAGTCAACCGAAGACAGAGCCAGCGGAAGATGCCTAAGGCTACGTACGAGGTAGTGCAAGGTGCTGATCGAGAAGGGCTTATCAATATCGAACTTTTGTTTCCAAGTCGTGTAGTACACTACTACCTCCTTATTTCGACGCAGAAACACCAGTGGTGCCACCTCCAGCAGACTTGAGGAAGGCATCGAGGTGTTGGCCTTGATACTTGAGGAAGTCGAGCTCCTCCTTGAACTTCTTCTCCTGCAGCGCCTTCCGTTCCGCTGCTCGTTTCTCAATGACCTCGAGCTTGTTGGTGAGCTCAGCCACTTTGCTCTCGTTCTCCTCCTTCTCACGTTGAAGACTAGCGATATGCTCGGCCAAGTCGCCCATGCCGTCTTCAGCCTGCAGTTGCTTCCGTACCCCAAACGTCAGACTCGAGTCGTAGAGCGTCTTGTAGGCATCCGTCGTGAGGCGAAGCTCATCACGCACACGCAGTAGCAAAAGCCCTCGCTCGGGACAGTTCAATGTCACTTCCCGGATGAGCTCATCGAAAGCTTGGGCGTAAAGATCCTCTCGAACGGGGCAAATGCCGCTTTCACGAGCCTGTCGCTGCAGTAATTTGGCATCAAGAGCTTCCTGCAATTTCAGTACATCGAAGCGAGTCGAGGGCACGCTGGATGCGTATCGAAGCCAGAAACCTGAATTTTCCTCGGACCACATCCTAGCCGCAGAGACAAAGGTTAATAGATCATCAGTACCACAACAAATGAAAGTATGGTAGCCTACTGCGGAGGTAGAACGGCATTTAGAATATCTTCAACTCGCGCAACTCCATCGGAGCCTTTGCTGGCGGGCGACCCAGTAGATTCCGACGCTGCGACGACAGTTGCGGCGGTGATTGAGTTGGAGGAAGATCCTGCGTTCACAACCCCCGGGGCCCTCTTTGGCGGGTCTAGTGTTTCGCCCGTGAAGATCGGCTCACCGTACTGCACAAGCGATTCCGGAGGCGTCGGTGTCGCCATCTTAAAGCAAACTAACTGCGTTAGGAACTGCGTCGACTAGCAACCGTCGCGTCCGTTGAGCACAATAGCAACGTGGAAAACGTGATTGATAGTCAGCATTTAGTGGCGCTGGTTAGTTTTGGCAGCTACAAGCTCCTGCTTCTCCAGACGTTTACGCTCCGAGATCTCTTTCGAGAGCTGCTCCGGGCTCTTGTAGTTGCTCTTCTCGCCGACTTTGTGCCGCCACTTGTCGCTGTTGGTCTGTCGCGCAGACTCCAGTGCTACAAACTGAAAAAAATGAGTTCATTAGTTCGCAATCCAGTGAATACAGTATACTGAAGCAAACTCCACATACATGCTCCTTCCGAACTATCTTGGTTAGCTCAACCGACTGGTTCCAGGGCTTGGCATCGTACAGGTTCGGATGGTTGGGCAGCTCCTCCGTGCACTTGGCGATTCCCTATTTAAAAACAGTAACTTATCAGATGCCTATGCTTTTTAAGGCACGTCAGCGAACATACTTTCATCACGCGTTCGTTCCCGAACGCTTCACCTGCATACTCGTCCTTGAGAGCCACTTCCAGGATACCAGTGTTGAAGCGGTTCGTTTTCGGTTTGAGCGTCGGGTTCTTCTTAGGAAGCTTCTCGGCCCGAAAGTTGTACGCGAACATGTGTGCACGATTCCGCTGCAAAGTGATGAGGTTAGTTCCACGGATCGACCAGCAGCAGGAAAGAGAGACGTGTTACCTCTGCGTGGACGTTGGTTCGCTTGTAGCACTTGCCAGTCATCTGCATGTTGTCCCAGTTGGAAGTTGATTGATCCCATTGCGGCTTCTCCGACGAAAGAATCCGCGAACGAAGCATGTCCACGATCTCCAACTTTGCTGCCGCCTTGTCACACGCAGTATCGCCTGGACAGAACACACGCTCCTCGAAGGAATAGTTGACTGGTGCATCTTTGCCGCCGATGCGCTTTGCTGCGTGCGTAAAGCTCATTACTGGAGCATTCGACGCACTCTCGTTACTTGAAGCAGATTTCATCGTCTTTGCCTTTGCTGGTGGTAGCCTGGTACACAAGAAAATAGATCAGGCAGAGCAGCATTATTTAGAGACAGGATCTATTACCGTCGACAATCTTCGCTAAATTTGCTCTGCGTGCATGTACACAAGTGCTTTACTGTAGACCGGATCTCTCAAGCCGACTCAGTGGCAGCAGCTGCAGTGGTTTGGACTTGCTGGGCCTGTCGGATACTATTGCGCTCCGCTTGAAGGTGGCGACAGAGACTTTCTAGCTTCTTGACCTTCTCTTGCAGTTTGATCGTTTCCTCAGCAGACGTCACCTTCTCTTGGATAGAAGCAATGGCCCCGCTGTCATACTCAGCACACTTCTTCCTTAGCGCCAGGTTCTCCTTCTCTAGCTTCTTCGTCGTTTTTGCCATCTTGTCCATCTCTTCGCGGAAGGTGGTGAACATTTGATTGCTCTTCGTTAGCGTTTCCTGCACGACATCAAACTTCTCCGAGTAGGAATTGAGCTGGGCCTGCAACTGAACTTCACGATCCGAAAACTCCTTTGCCTTGTCAAGAGTGATCTTCACCTTCTCCGCCTCGCGAGTGGTGAGCTCTACTTGGTGTTGGAGCTTTGTTTCCGCTAGTTGAACCGTCAGATCCTTCGCCTCCAATTGCCGTTGGAAATGCTCCTCACGTGCAGTGTATTGCTCCAGGAATGTCTTCAGTTTTTGCTGGAGACTGTACATTTTAACAGCAGAGAGCGTGAGTTTGGTTGCAACATACATAACCGATGGTAGACGTACTTCTCGTTCTCTTTCAACGAAGCCACATAGTCTTGGCCTTGCTTATCCATTTTCGCACTCACTTCTTCGATCGTTTTCTGGAACTGGGCAGAGAGGTCGCGTCTACAAGCAAGCGCAAAGAGGTATTTAAACACTAAAGAGAACAAGTCACCGCCTTTTATGACCACAGAAGTCCATACCTCTTTTGGTCCTCTTCATCGGCGATACGACGACTCTCGCTCTGCACAAGAATAACACACACGTCAGCCAAAACTCTACGACGGATCTGCACTTCTTCCGAAACACACCACAATGAGTTTATTCTGCTTCTGCAGTTCCCGACAGAGCTGCTCCAGCTTGCTCTTCGACGAGTTGGTCTTCACCAGCTCCGTACTCACTGTACCACCAACATTTCACTTTAGCAAAAGCAACTAATCACTTCAGCAGCAAACCCTCACACATACCTGCACTCTTGCGTTGTTTGAGTAGAATGCACTTGGCGTTCAGCTCTCCGATCTTCTTCTGCATAAGTTCCAGCTGCTCGCTCTGCAGTCATTTAATCGCTCTCGTCAGTCTCCAACACCAGTTCCACCTCTTTTAGCTGCATACTTACCGCCTGGCCAATACCACTGACTAGCGCAGCCACCTTCTCGTCATTGGACAGGTCCTCGTTCCCCTTTAGAGTCTCTGCCTTAACCTTCAGCTGCGATGACAACGTCTCGTCCTGGTAAATGCCCGACAAATCGATGGGGGCCTCCAGATTCTCGTCTCCTCCCACTTCGATCTCCGCGATCTTCCCAGCCAGCATCTCCCGCAGTGCGTCCTCCCGATTGACCTTCGTGTTGCGTTTGGAGTGCACGTGATGGCGGCCGGGAGACGCTGCGGACGACGGCGAACGCTTGAGTTCTGCTCCCTTGGAGCTGGAAGCGGCGTCACCTTTCCCCCCGCGCTTGCTCTTGTGCTTGTGCTTAAGGTTCTTGGTCTCGCGGCCCAGCTGCTTGAGCTCCAGACTCGGTGTCTCCATGGTGCGCGTCTGCTCGTCCGACATCTTTGCGTTGGTTGGGGAGCTACTCAAAAAGACAATATTGCGATTAAGGAACCGAAATATTGCCAAAAGTGAAACTATTTGATTGGTGGGTTGGAAGGTACTTTAGACGTTACAACAGACAAGCTTGAGGACGTTGAGCACTGCGGTCGAATCGCCAGCGAGTGCTGACACCTCGACGTAGTTTATGCTGCGCTCATTGCACCATGCCCGGACAGCGTCTTGCTCGTTTTGAGCGTCTTGTGCTGTAATGTCACTCTTGTTGCCTACCACCACAACTGGTAACGGCTTTGAGGAAGGAGCCTCGACTGACACCTCTCGGCGGGCAACGTCGAGATACTTGGGAAGCGCTTTCCAGGACAAAGGGCTCTGCAGATTGAAGACAAGCACGATCGCATGAGCTCCGCGCAAGTAGCGAGAGAAGATTTTTGGTCCTGCGTAGCTCTGCGATGGCACGTCCCAGAGCTGCAGACACGAGCGTGTCAACACACAAAGCAAGTCGCCACTTAGTACTACGGTAGTACATGTATATGGATGACTCACCTCGACAACAACTGGGTCGCGTCCCTCCAGTCGAAGCAACTTGACACCTAAGCTGGCTACGCGGCATTGCACCATCGACGAGTTGTCGTTAGCCCTAACTATCGCTGGATGCATTGCTCACTGCTTGCTCACCTGTAGTGGACGGTAAGTAGTCAGCGTCGAGTGGAGTCCCCACCCAGCGCCTGAAGAGCGTCGTCTTGCCCGCGGCTGCCTCGCCCAGTACGACCACCTTGATCTTGTCTGCAGAAGGTGAATCCGATGACCCCGTAGACTGCGCTGCAGACGCGTGCCTTCCCCGGCTGGACGCTGAGATAGCAACACATCATTAATCGGATGCAACGCGCAGTCATCGCTGATAACTCTATCGCTGGCGCTCCACCGTCGCTGGAAACAAACAAGGCAAGGCCCTACGTACCTCGTCCGCCCATACCGATCGTTTGGTGACCAAGCGCGCCGCCTTCGGACAACCTCGCTTTCCTTATGGTAATAACCTCTTAAACACAATATTACAATTGTGCCGTTGCCAACTTTTCTATTTGTAAAAATGTTTGACTTGCATATGTAATATGTAAGCATATTTGAAAGACATCAAAGTAAACAGGTTTCTCACACGTCGCATACTCCTCATGGTCCGCCGTCGGATAAGGCGGAAATCGGCCGTGATGTGCGCGTTCAGAAAGCTACCAGACCCACGAGGAACCCCAGCGCTGCACACGCAGCTCTTCACTCTGCGATTTCCTCATCCGCACGAAAGACGCCGACTACTGATTACACGGGAGAAGCGCTGCAACCTCTCGACAAGCGATGGACCCTGTGGACGAATTCAAGTTGGCGGCCGCCCTCTTCATCTGGGTGCTGGCGCTCGTGGGCGGCATTGCGCCGTTGCTGAGCAGCCAGCGCGTGAGCAAGCGAGCCAGCAGCGTTCTTAACATGGTAGCGGCCGGCATCTTCCTCGCCAGCTCGTGCATGCACCTACTGCCGGACGCGCAGAACAACGAGGCACTCACCGAGTGGGGCTGCGAGCACACCGCTGAGGTGTTTTTGGCCGTGCGCACGCGCTACCAAGGTGACAACAAGCGCTGCTTCAAGTGGGCCAACTTCTTCTATGGCTGCGGCTTCCTCATGGTGTTGCTCATTGAGGTGCTCGCACACACGCTCCAGCGGCACTACGGCAAGGTGCACGGACACGGACACGCCCATGGCACAGAGCAGGAGCGCGACGCGCTGCTCGCGATCGAGGTCACGCGTGCCGCCGAAGTGGACAACCTGGCCAAGACTAACGGACACTCGCACGGCCACGCTCACAGCCACGCACATGGCCAGCTGGAGACTGGAGACTACGGAACTCAAGGAGAGGAGACTGAGCTTACTGAGCACGGTGAAGGCGGAAAGGAGGAGCCGCACTCGCACATCCACGGCATCGTCAAGGGTAACCCCATCCTAGCGCTTGTCGTGTTCATCGCTCTGTCGTTCCACTCCGTGATGGAAGGCATGGGAATGGGAGCCTCGAGCTCCCCGGCCTGGGACATCCTCGTTGCCATTCTGGCTCACAAGTCGCTGGCAGCATTCGCGCTGGCACTGGAGTTCTTGCACCACAATGTATCGCGGAAGCAGCTCCTGTCCTCTGTCGCAGTGTTCTCACTCATGACACCTGTGGGCATCCTTTTCGGTCGGCTCCTCGTCGATACCAATCACGCGACGCCTGCAGGTGGTGTCTGTGCCGCCTTCGCTGGTGGCACCTTCTTGTTCGTTGCCATCATGGAGATCATCCCACAGGAGCTGCAGGACCCGCGCTATCAGTTTGAGAAGTGCTCTGCTCTGCTCGCCGGCTATGGCGCCATGGGCGTCCTCTCCCTGTGGACATAAAACATTTTGAACTTATGTATTCTCGAAGACAAGAAAGCCTCGATCGTTAGGCATTCAATAGCCCGTAAACCGATACGCCGTAAAATTCAGAATTTGCTGATAAAACGTTAGTAAGAGAAGTTAATGAGAGAAAGGAACGTACTGAAGTAACTAAACCACAAATCGGAATCCCGCTGTTCTCTTTCAAGAGTATCGTAGCACACCACCAATCAGGAGTCTTCAATGCTTCAGCACAGTCTGCTTCTAGCAAGTAAATGCACTGCAGTCCAGATCACTCCATCGCCCTCCTCAATTATCTGCCGTACTTCTGGAACTCCCATTCGCGGTTGTCCAGCGGACACACTTGACGGGTCTTGAGCCATCGCGAGATACAGTGGAAGTGGAATGCGTGGTCTGTAGTAAATAATACAGCAGAATTAGTAAGGTATAAAAATGCTATCAACCCAATTCGACGTACTGCAGACGCCCCAAGCCACGGTGCACTCCTCGCTGGTGGCCGAAGCTTGGTTTGCCTGGCACTCGATGCACAGATCCATGATGTGGTTACGGCAGATGGCGCAATTATCCACCACGATATCTGTGCAACAAAGAAATAAGGAAACAGACCATTTAGTTCACTAAAAGATCTCGATTGGCTAGTGGAGATAGCATCTCACCCCAGGACCAGAGCGCCACAGCGTTCCACTTCTTGATCTCAAAGCGCTTCTCCTCACTGGAGGCCGCAGCCGGCACCACCTCTGTCGTCGTCGCGCTCTTCATCTCCTCATCCATCACGACGCAATCGTAGCTCTTAGCCGTCCTGGGTCTGCCGGTTATAATATTCTGTTTCTTCCTCCCCAATGTTTGTAAACTGCATCCCGATTAGGTACGATTGGAACACTGTACCACACGTCGGAGATGAAGCCATTTCCGTCTTGAGTCAACAAGATTCTTGACCACAATTCCGTGTTTGATTCCTATGCTTGCTGCACGTGCTGTCCAGCTTGTTTCCTACCACGCGACTGACTCACTAGCTCGCCACTGCTTCGTGCACTCAATGTCAGCACTTAATTGCCAAACAGCAGTGACGGATCAACCTTTTGGCCCTTGGAGCGGCGTTTACCTCTCTTGTTCGAGGATCCCGTCTCGGATGCACGCTGCTGGGCGTCTTGGTGGCCTGGGGACTTCTTACCACTGTGTTGGGTCTTCTTCCTCTGGATGAACTCAGTGGCAAACGCTGACACACGCGGGGTTGAACCCAGATACGCCGCAAGGTACTCCCGAATCTCACCGGGGTCTTCAACCGACGCGCAGTACTCCAGTAACGTCACGTTGGCGTTGCTATCGATAGTTTTCAGCTGCTTCAGTGCCCATGTCATAAACTCCGAAGACACATTGCTGGAGCCAAACGCGTTCGAGGCAGACACCTGAGTACTGTCGGACGCACCACCGGTAGCCTGGGCTGCTCCAAAGTTCCAGAAGGACGCGTCGCTCTCAGCCTTGGGAGGGGAAGGCTTTGCGGCACCATTGGCGGCACGAACCTGCTGACGGCTCTTCAGTACGGACGCGGGAACAGGGCCCAATACTGACCGAGATGGCTTGGGGATTGCTGCGGCCGCTACCTTGTTTCCCGCTACGATGTTCATCCAGTGTGAGCTGGTAGGTGCGTTCTCATTGGCCTTGGCGCGCTCATGCGCTAGACGCTCCTCTTCTTCCAAAATATCACGCATAGACTTTGAGGTTGAGGCCTTCGTCACTGCCGCGGGTGCGCCCCAGGGACTTGCTGCGGGGGGAGCTGGAGTTGGTGCAGAGGTTGGAGCTGGCTTAGCTACCGAGGCTGGAGCAGGTTCTGCTGGAGCATTCGGAGCTACCACCGTCGACGCCACGCCCAGCATCATCTTCAGCTGCGCTCCCATGTGCGCAAGATTGGAGTTGCTGTCGTCGTCATCACTCATTTTGTTCAGCATTTCACGTCGTTCTTCCTGTTGAATATCCTTGAGAGACTTGGAGTTGCTCGATGTAGTAGCGGCTGCCGCACTAGTAGCCCAAGCATTCGTCTCAGCCTTAACATGTTCTGCCTTTTTGCCGTTCTTTTTCGATGGGCTTGGGCTCTTCTTCTCCTCGGAACCACTAGCCTTGATCTCCTTCTTGGCCGATTTAACAGGAGATGCTTCCTTGGCTGGCGACTGCTGTGTAACATTGTGGCCTTCTTTGCGAGCTTCGACAGCAGCGCGTCGCTTCTCTTCGTTCTGAATATCGTGAAGCGTGGGTGACGGGCGCTCGGGGGACTTCGGTCTACTTCCCCATGCTGGAGCGGCGGGTGGACTTCGTGGTGCAGGAGGTTGAGTCGATTCCGGTGCTGGTGGACTAGTAATTGTCTCTAGACCAGACATTTCTGGCGTGGAATTCGGCCAAAACGCTTGATCGCGCCTCTGGACGTCATCATTGAGGAACATCGAGTCTTGGTTAACGGGCTGAGGTTGGCTGTGCAGATTACGCTGATGCTGCGTACGGTAGTCAGATTGGAACTGAATTTGCATGTCATCCGATCTGAAGTTGTCGTTTTCTGCCAGGTTGGGTTCTTGGTTTCCTCCAAAGATGCCGAGAGCGCTCATGATACCTTCGCGCTGGCTGCGCTGCCACGAACTTTGCTGTTGCAGGAGCATTTGTTGTTGCTGCTGCTGCTGTTGCTGCTGCTGCTGTCGTTGTTGCTCTTGTTGATGCTGGAGCATCTGCTGTTGCTGGTACAACTGCGTTTGTTGTTGTTGACGGGCGATTTCGAGACGTTGCATCTCCATGCGAATCTTCTCTTCTTGGTTCAGTTGCATCATCCGCTGCTGTTGCTGCTGCTGCTGGAGTTGCATCATTTGCTGTTGTTGCTGCTGTTGACGCTGCTGCTCGCGCTGCAACTCAAGCATGCGCTGTTGCTCAGCCTGGCGAGGGTCAATTGGCATTCCTCCAAGACCGCTCATTCGCGCTGGGGGTGCAGCGAAAGGCAGCTGTCCGGGTGCAAACTGGTTCGCTAAGGCCGTAAAAATGCCCTCGCGACCAAAGCGAATCGGCAGATGCGGCTTGAAGTACCCCGCCTCAAACCATTCGCGCATTTCTGCTGTCTTAAATGGTCCCTGCTGCAGCCCCTGGGGGTCCAAGTAAAACCACTCATCCTCCACTTCCATTCGAAGCGACGACAGCCCTCCGAAACCCTCGTCGGCCTGCATTTGGGGTAGGGACAATCTACTCTTCTCTTCAAGCGCGAGCTGTTCGCCAGCCGGCTCCAGCGCATCAAATAAGTGGCTTCCACTTGACTGACGGCCCAACAAGTCCGCGGCGTGGTCTTTCAATGGACTGTTAGCACTGCCGGTGTTGTGCTGCTCCTCCGGAACAGGGTCGTCCCATTGCACGTCTTCATTGTCGCTGTCATCAAATTGTCCAGCAGCCGCGGCATCTTCCAGTTTCTTGTCGAACGCGTCCAAATCATCCTTAATCACCTCCTGTTCAATCATATAACGCAATCGCTTAGTTTTCTGCTAATTTTTGTATCCTCCAAGTTATTTTTTTTTTGCCGTACCGAGTCGACCTTCGGGCCCTGAAGCTCCTCTCGCATCGCATCCATCTCTCGTCGGAACTTCTCCGCAGCCTCCGCCATACTTGACAGGTCCTGGAAAATGCACAATTTACACTTATCAGCCTTCTGGTCATCAAGATACTTTTCCAGCTTGCTCCACATTGTCGCACCATTTCATTGCTATCCGCTCCAGGTTCCAGCACGTCGTCCCAGACGTCATTTCCTTCCGTGACTCTCGCGCCACGCTCCCATGTCGGGTCTCGCTCGTTGTGTCGGTGGTGCTCGTCTCTCTGCTTGGATCCGTCCGCCTCGTCTCCTCGAGCTCCTCTCTCCTGATGCCCACGTCGCCCCTGTTCTCCCTGCTGCGCATTGCCGCGTCCACGGCCACGTCCACGATTGCGGTTGAGCGACCATTGCTTGTAGATCTCTTCGTAGTCAAAAGGCAGCGTGCTAACGGGTGGGAGGCTGTGCTCAGAGGCCACTGAAGTCTCAGGAGGGAACGCGGGCGCCTCGCTGGTTGTGAAATGCAGCGCTAAGAGCTCCTCCTTGGAGTAACGCAGTACTTTGCTCTTGCGGCGCTCGCCTCGCTGGTCGTCGCCCTGTCCGCCGCTTGTGGCCGCGTCTTTGAAGGACGTGGGGCCGCCCGAGGCTGACGACACGAAGCCCTCGCCGTCCTTGGACCATTGTGGGCGGTAGGCGGATCCTTCGGACTCGGTGCGGCCTCGGCCTTTCATGGCGAACATTGTGCGCGGTCTCAGCGAGATGTTGCTGCTAGTGGCGCCGTTGTTGGCCCCCGTGGGAGGCTTCTTGCTGGCGGCATCTCCGACCTGTTGTTTCTTGCGGTGCTTGGTGGTTATGGTGACGAAGTCGTCGTCATTGCTGGGGCTGCTCATGGCGGCCGTCGCTCCTTGTGCTCGCTTGGTGGTGGCTCTTGCTCTGGTGGTTGCTCCTTCTTTTGAGTGTGGGGGGAGCGACCGTGGTGCTGTGGAGTGCGACTAAGTACGAAAGATTTGTGATTTGGACGGGATCAAATAACAAAATTTCATTCACATGAGCGGCGGTGGCCTGCGGAACTGGCGGTGCGTGTCTTCGCCTGCCCGCTCTACGCGTGGTGTTCACGTGCTAATCTGAGTGTTGCAACTATTTGGATGAAATCTCTGTCTTTGTGTGTGTGTATTGATTGCAGTGGCGAGATTGTCCAGCCCAAAGTATCAGCAGACGATGTTAGAGACAAAGCCCAAGAATCTTTGGCAGCAAGTGCAACGGGTTTCCATAGCGATAACAGCAAAGTATCGTCGCCCGTCAGTGGATCGGGAGAGATAGAACTCTTTTCGTCGACCTCAGCAGATCACCGTCCTGTGGAAACGAAGGCAACGCGGAAAGACGAATTCGGTCGCGATGTGGTCGAGGAGAAGCGGCGCAAGATGTCCAAGACGGAGAAGAAGGAGGGGAAGAAACAGGAGAAGAAACACAAGCACAAGAGACACAAGCACCGTCGTGACAAGAGCAGCGATAGGTCGAGATCGCCGAGCCTTCAAGGTCGTTTAAAGGGCACGCCACCTCCAGAAGACCCTTTCCGTCCGCAGGTACGTTTGGTAGATGCGAGGTCGAAACATGCCTTGTGTTTGTGAGGTGGAAGATAGTGACTACTCGTTTTCATTTGGTTTGGCGATAGCTCGATGAAGAGCGGGATAGACGCTCGCACTGGCACTCGCGTCGTAGAAGTCGAAGTCGTAGCCGATGCAGCAGCAGTCGTTCACGCCGTCACAGCCGAAGCCACGAGGAAGCAAGCCCGAACAGTAGAGGCCACCGCCGGCACTATCATCGAAGGTCTTCTCGGAGTCGTAGCAGAAGTCGAAACCGCAGTCGTAGTCCACCACCGTCTCGGTCTCGTCGCAGGCGCTCAGTGGAGCGAGCGTGGACTCACAACGCCTTTGAGGATCGCAGTCCAAGCCCGCCACGAGAGGTTAATCCATTGTATCGACCAGAACCCGAGACTTGGGTATCGCGAGCAGGGGGCGTGTACTTGCCTCGCAAATAGCGTCTATTGTGGAAGCGTCGTTACCTGGCATCCTTTCACCACAAGAAGCAAGATGAGCACGCTCCTTCGTGACTGGGACGAAGGTATGTACGCCTGATCGATGGGAAGGATACAATGGCGTACTCACTTCGGTTATCTGTTCGTTTAGCCTCGAAGACCAAGCGGAAGAAACTTCTGGAATGGTTTCGTAGCTACTTTGATCCGACACAAGACGGCGGTGGGTTATTAGAGAACGAGTGCGGTGCAGACGTTGCTCTCTTCTTGCCGCGTCTTTTGTCATGGATGCAGAAAACCACTGCAAGCGCTGTTTGCAATGGCGAAGAGGCCGGCAGCCCCATGAGTAAGTCGGGGAAAGTAAAATGTTTTGCGCTGGCAGAGCAAGTAGCTTGTCTTCATGTTTTCTTCGGGTCGGGGAATGTACACACGTATTATCGAGAGTTCCAGCATGCGGATGGTCTTCAGTTGGTGCTAAAGATCTTGACCATACAGGGGGAGGACTCCCAAAGTCACAAACCGCTGGTTTCGCTTTCTGACCGAGAGACCTTGCTCCGCATCATCCTACGGATTTCCAAGATGGGTCGGCAGTGCAAGGAGGAGATTAGCTGTCTAGGCGGTGAGCTAGCAGTGATCCACGGGGTGTTGGCAAGTGGGGACATCGACGATTGGAAAACAGAGTCTCGAGTGTGGACTCTTTGTCGGGAGGTGCTTCTGGAGCAGCTTGTAGGTAACTCAAACTGTCTCGACCAGGCTCACGAGGCCATTGTTTTCATGCTGAGGCATTCTGAAGTGCGTCTCCAACTTTTTGGAGCACAGGTAAATTGGCTTGTCTTGACGTTATCCACCACACTCTGATAACCGTTTTGCTACTAAAGGTACTCCGGGAATTAATCTCAGAGAATTCATTTTCATTCGACCCGGGGTATCGACGACGGAAAGAGTTCGAGCTCGTTCCACTATGCCTCTTTCTCCTGGAATCGACTGATGTCTACGTCCAGCACGAAAGCCTTGAGCTGCTTCATGCGCTTTTGCAGTTGGAAAGACTGCAGGTCTGTTTTGTTCACCAATGTTTTGTGTTTCGAAGTAGCATATTTACTGAGTAAGTGCTGTAACAGGATGTCATTTGTGACAAGCTCGTTCACTTGGTCGGAGATAGTGCCAAAACGCTGGATACGTACGGCCTACTGAAATTCTAGTACTCATAAGCTTTGAAGGCGTCGTTAACGATGTTGTATGCTTTAATTCCAGCCAGGCTGAGGAGCGCTTTGCCTCCATTGAAAATACTACCGAGTATGAAACGTATGTACACCTCCGCTCGGCTTTTGCTCGAACATCCCAAGCTGTCAACACTCTGATAAACTCAAATCGTAATCTGTTGCCGATTCTGGTACGTTGTTTCCTCCAAACCAAAAGTCCTGTATCACTCATTGCTACCTTCTGGAGCAGGTCGACCGGTTTGGTCTGCTGACTCCTCTAGCATTTGTACTCGTTATTGAGCGACCACACTCTCTGAAATGGCACGCTGCTGCTATCAGCATCCGATTCATCTTGTCACACCACTACCGGGTACGCATGAAAGCCTTGACAATTCCAGGATGGGCATTCATACATTGTATTCCTCCATGCCCGGTCCCTATTAGGGAGCAGCTCCATTCATCGCTGAGCTCTTCAGCGTTTCAATGGAAGAGCTTCTGGAATGGAAAGACAAGCGAGGGGACGAAGGAGAAATGCTAGCTGCGTTCCTCATAGGCGATGAAACCCATCAAAGCCAACTTGTCCTCCAATTTTATCACTGTGGTTGGTACCGTCCGCTCTCACCAAGAAAACAGTCAGAGCAGGTTGGCGCTGATCACATCCTCGCTGAAATTGAGTACAATGTGGAGACGGTGGTACGCGACTACGTTCCGGAGCTACAGGATCAGACACGAGTGGGGGAGAACACCGACGAGACCCAGGAGATGGAGACTTTGGAAGCGGAACGCGAACACCACCTGCGTATCCAGCTCCAGAAGCACTTTGCCCAGTTCCGTCACATCTCGATAACCAGTAGCAATAGCAACTCTGCAGAAATCTAGCAATTTACGTGAATTAATACGACGAGCCTGCGCGCAGTAGGTCTCTGTTTCAACCTCTTTAGCTCTCCTCGGGCGCGTAGTGGTCCTCTAGGAAGCGCGAAAGCGTCTGCAGCTGCTCGGACACGACCTTGACCTTCTCGCGACAGATCTCAACGTCCTTTTCGGCGCCGTAGGTGCTGCGTGCGAACGTGCGGTAGTCCGATACCAGGTGGATGTGGTTGGCCAGCTCGGTGTGGATCTCCTTGACCAGCTGCAAGAACTCAGTGCACGCCGAGTTGAAGGCCAGTGACGAGCTCTCTTCGGACGACACGCGTGGAGCCATGAGTGACATGGCAGTGGCTGCCGTACGTAGCGCCGTCACCAGTTTCTAGCATCAGATACCATCAAAACGTGGGAAAGGTTAGACGCAAGGTATTGGTAGCCTTATACGCGCGGGAGACAGCCCGTTGGGGTTGAAAATTCGCGGTTGGTAAGCGCACACACGCACCTTTTCGACAGCGTCTAGCGCCTGCAGCACCGCTACGTGCCGGGAGCTGGACCAGGGGTCGCTCACCTCGGAGAAGTGCACGCGACTGTCGCCTTCGCCTTCCATGTTGTCCGAAAGGAATACGGTATTGCAATACTGTCGAATTTAATAAATTATGTTTGGAGTGATCCTGTTAAACATGATATAGATGCATGAAGCAAGTATGAAAGGGGAACTGCCACACCTCTACAGACATCTTCAGCTTCCCTATGTCATGCTCCTTGTCCGTATGTGCTGCATTGTTGCGGCGTTGACTCACGTGGGACTCGGCTACCATCCGCTGCCCAGGCAGTTTCTGGTGCAATGTCAATCAGGTGTCTTCGTCGCCGGTTTGATGCAGAGTCTCTGCCGATTGCCAGCTCTGCTCGCCTGCTCTCCTCAAACGCAGCTTCCACTTGGCTGACGGCACCATTGAAATAACGATCCAAACCAGACGATGCGTGTCGTGCGAGGCTCTCGGTGGGCGTCGACTAAGCCTATCATTGCGATGAGCCCCGAACGCTCTTCGCGCAGACGCGGACGCCACCGTCGCCCCACGCGTCGAATCCAATGCCAGCGTTACTGTGACATAAGTGGTCTTGTTGCAAGCGTCGAGCTTGTGGTGGTCTAGCACGCTAGTGGCGAGCACAAAGCTCGGGAGTGACGTGTTGGCTTGTTGCTCTCTGGTTTCGATGCGTCGCTCGCGTCGTTTCGCGCAAATCCTAATTGTGGGAATTTATTATAGATGGGCAACTTCAGATAGTTGTTTACGGTCTATTTGTGGGTCTGATATGCTCTGGAGCCATTAACCAGTTTTTCCAACTTTTCCAGCTTTTACCCACTGATAGATTCTACAGTACAAGCTGTAGAGGCAGGCGGAGTGTGGAGTGCGTGGTATTAATAAGTTCTTGAAAGCAGATTCATAGTACGTATGTATGAATTTCATATGTAAATATTAGAGCTCCTGGCCGGAGGTGGAGAAGCCTGTTGTAAACCGAAGTATATTTTAATTAACAAAGCAGATGCAATACGCATAAAAAATAGAACCACTTTAAGTGCTTAGTTGGCGTTGAGTTTGGCGGCAGCGTGCAAAATAAATAAAAAATAAATACTTTTCTTTCTAGTGGCAACTGCCACATCCAAGAAACGAAAAGTGGCAATCCTTGTTCCGCCCTTGCCCTTTCGTCAGCCAATCGCGTGGCAGGGACGGGCTGCCCTATCCTCTTCCGTCTTTTCCATTCATACAATTTTCAAGTCAATCTCGCTTTTCAATTAATTGTCTTCCGCTCACCGTGACTCCATTTTGCCATCCTCGGTCTATCCCACAAGGACGTCGGAGAGCTCCAAGAATGGCGTCCGCAGCGGAGATTCACGCAGAGAATGAACGTCTGGCACGCGAGATTCAAGAGCTATTGAGCGCCAACACGACCCTGGAGAAGGAGGTGATGGAGCTCTCGTCCGAGCGCGACGACGGCAACGAAAAGGTGCAGGGGCTGGAGCAGGAGCTCGAGACTGTGGGCGAGGAGCTCACGTCGCTGCGCTCGCAGTGCCGGTCCATGACGGAGATCATCAAGAACGCAGAGACAGAGAATGACGTCGACGTCGAGGAGGAGCCTGCGCCACTGCCTGTCGGTCGCAAACTCTCCTCTGCCTTTAACCACACGATGCAGCGAGCGAGAGGCATGTCGGTGCCTCGCCAGCGCCGATCTTCCACGGTGGAAATGGTGGCTCACGGCCTCACGAAGGCTGCGAGCTATATGATCCCGCCCACAACAAAAACCAGTCCCGACGGGCCTCTACGTGTTAGAATGAGCAAGGACAGCCCGCCGATCCTGTCATATGCCAAGGGCACGACCGACTCGAAAAAGAGTCTTCTCTTCTCGACCCACTCGCATTACGGCAACTTCCGACGGCACAGCGGACCGTACCGCAAGAACCGGGAGCAAGCCCCTGTCATGGTGCTTTGAGAACGTCGAGCCAAATCCAGCACCTCAAGAGAGAAGCTACCCCGTCCTGTCAATATTTAACTGCGAAGTTCGTCCAGCTGAAAATCAGCTACATCCGTCAAGTCCAGCGTCCTTCGACCACACAGATCACCAACCAGTGGTTGGCAACCACCGGACTTCCCTGACCTCTGCTTTTCCGACAGGCAGAAGAGCACGAAGGAGGAGGAGAAGGCCAGCCGAAGGTGGTATATTATGCATGTTTCTCCGTAATAACAGTCCTCAGTCCAATATGGTAAATGTACTACCTGTAGTGCGATCGATACCTTGCCTTGTGGATCAGCACGTACGGAACATGGTTGATATGTTTATTATGGATCTTTCCTAGCTGCCCAGACAACGTACTACTACTAATGGGGATAACACGAAGCGCCGAGGCGACAGCACGCTAACTGCGGGTTCGTGCTGGCTGTCGCGGCGTCTCTTCTACTTACAGCGCGTTACCCGACTTCTGGCGCGCCAGCTTCTGCGCCTTCAGCGACGCCAAAGTGGGGCGTTCGAACTGGGACTTGCCGAGCTTGCGGTTAACGTAGTACACGCGGCCCGTGGAGCGCGACACCTTCGCTTCCCAACCGACAGGCAGAGAGACCTCCGGCAACGCATCTAGGTTAAACGACTCGCGCACGGGGCGGTCATCAGCCTTTGCCGGCTTCACCTTAGCGCTCTTCGAGGTGACAACCGTCGTCGACGCAACGTTGTCGGACGGGTTCGCGGTCTCCTCAGGCTTGCTGTTCGTGCGCTTGCTCCGGTTGTCGTACATGCCCTTCACGACCGACATGCGGCCCTTCAGGCTCGACATGGCACCGGTCACACCCACTTCCATGCTCTTCACGATCGTGTTGCGCGTGGTGGAGCTGTTCGTGGGGCTATCTTCGCCGTCAACCTCCGAGACGTCAAAGCCGTCGCCGTTGTCGCCCTTTTTGTTAGAGTTCCAGAAGCGAGAGCCAACGCTCATGCTCGGCATGCGCGGGAAGTGGCGCTCCGAAGGACGGGTTTCCGAAGAGCGACGGTTAAGGTCATCCGAGCCGGTAAGCGAGTCCATCAGCACAGTCTCGCGAGGCTTCTTCTCCTTCTTGGAACCCAGCGTGCGGAAAATCGACTTCTTCGGCGTGGGCTTCTTCTCGGGAACAACACCGTCCTCGTGAAGCTTGGCGATCTGCTCTGTGAGCTTCTTGTTTTCGGCCTCAAGATGCGAGATCTTCTTGTCCTTGTCACGCACAGTGTCCTGCAGCTGGCGGACCTTGACGTGGTTACCAGCAGACGAGAACTCCTTGTCACTCTTGAACTTCTCGATCTCCGCTTTCAAGCCCTTCATCGTCACCTTCATGTCCTCGTTCTTCTCACGCAGCTTCTTGTTCTCGTCCGTGAGAGTCTCAATCATACCACCAGCGTCAGCCATGACCACGCTCGAGGCAGCGGACGAGTCAGCCGTCGCCACACTGCTGCGACGCTGCAGCTGTGCATTCCGCTCCTGCTCTTCCTGCAGAGCAGCCTTCAGCTTATGCAATTGGTAAGCCATGTCCGCCTCACGACGCTTCTCCTCGAGAGCAGCCAAGTATTTTGGTCGCTGGATCGTCATACGCACCACAGCCTGCACGCGAATGACCATCGCGCGCATCTTGACGTAACGGTGACGCTTGACAAATCCACGCACATACCGCTGGATGATGACAGCGTTGTGGTTGCTCTTGACATCAGCAGCCAACTTGCGGCCCTGCATGCCTCGCCAGTGTGCTTGTGCTGAAATGAGGCCCTTCAGGAACGTGTTGTATCTGCGCATAGCAATTACGCACCGAATCACTGACTGCAACTTGATGATTGCTTCCAGTTGTCGGAGGTATTTGATACGCTGCGTGAAGCCAACCATAACGTTCTGCAGATAGGTGGCCTTCGCATCCAGGAACTTCTTACGACGGTCCTCGAGCTCTTCAAGTACACCCAGTTGGAAGTACACGCGAGTCTTACCCATCTGGTACTGCGTGGGGGATTCCAGCTTCAGCTTGTCCATGAGCAGTTGGCACTTGTCTGCTGCAGACTCGCCACCACTCGGCACAAACAGCCAGAACTTATCCAGGATCTCCGTGTGTTGCAATCGGTTCGGGTATGCTGCACGAGAGATACGAATAGCTTCGATCACACCAGCGCATCGCAACTGGGACACCACCATGTTTTGATCCATGACAGTCGCACTCTTGATCGGGTTGGGCTTGATGCATCGCACATAGTGCACACGGGTCGAGTTGATAGTAGCCATCAGCTCGGTCAGACTCTCCTTAAACTGGGTACCGACAGTCGTGATGGACAGAGCACCACCACGCTTTCGGCGGCCGCCTGACGCCTCAGTAGCAGCAGCCTTGGGCTCCGGCTTGGGTTCGAAGAGCTTGGCGATAAACGGCTTAGACGAACCACGCATGAGTTCGGACAGATCAGGCAGCAGCGAATCCTTGTGCTTCTCCAGGAAACCCACCGAATCGTACATCACAGGAGCAGCATAATGCTTGATAAGGAATTCTGTGCGTGACGTACGAGGGAACTCAATGACGTGTGCCATGTCATCCTTGTGTAGGGACGTCACCTTGGACATGAAGGACTCCTCGCTACCCTTCGGTCGCATCACCTCTTCGTTCAGCAGCGAAATGATACCCATGCGCGACTCAATCACGGACAGCACATCCTGGTTATCAGCGTATTCAATGTGGTCCCACACGATACCTTCCTCTTCGTACTCGATCTGCACGGTCTTGAACACATCCTGCGTGAACTTCTGCTGCAGCTTCTCATTGGCGTAGTTAATACAGAACTGCTCAAACGAGTTGTGCTTGAAGTGCTCGAAACCGAAGATATCAAGGACACCGACGTGGTTGGCCATATGAGCATCGTCAGCAAGCGACTGATTGATCGTTTCCACAAGCCAGTCGAAGACGTTCGAGTAGATGGCCTTGGAAAGAGCATCACGGCAGTCCATAGCCAAATCCTTCTTCAATGGCACGCTGTACACGTCGTTCACAGCACGCATGGTACGCGAACAGAGAGCGGTTTGAAGCGCCTCCCACGTGACGCCGAGCATCTGTGTCGCGGAGTTCGCACCACTGTCGCCTTCGGTGATGAGAGACTTCTCGTCATCAGTCGGATCCGACTGCAGTTGCACCTCACCGAGGTGAAGAACACCAGCCAGAACCTCAAACAGCGGTTTCTGATCGTCGCGGGACAGACCCACTAGCTCAAGCGCCTCGCGCGTCTTGTTGAAGTGTTTCTCGTCTGAGAGGCCTTCAATCTTCTGTGCCGTGTTGTCACCCGTGTAAACGTAGTGCTTAGAAGGGTCGAGCTGCAGCTCAGGCGCAATCTCAGAGGAGTCCAGCAGCTGGTAGAAGATGTGGTAGTTGCGTTCAGGTGCTTCATGCTGGATCACACGGGTCTTCTCCAGCAGGTATGTGCGGCACTTGGCGCCGACGAGCGTGCCATTCGCGTCGAATTGCAGCTGTGTAAATTTTCCGAATCGACTGGAGTTGTCGTTACGGACGGTCTTAGCATTACCGAAGGACTCGAGTAGTGGGTTCACTTCGATAATCCTCTTAATAGTAGAGTTGTTCAGACCACCGGCAATGGTAGCCAAGTGGTTCATGAGGATCTTCGTGGTCTCTGTTTTACCAGCACCAGATTCCCCACTAACCAGGATGGACTGGTTGCGTTCCGAGCGCCGCATATTGTCGTAAGCAGCCACTGACGTGGCGTAGACGTGCGGAGGAAGCTCCTCCTTGGGCTGATTGAGGTAGCGAAGGTGCTGCTCTTCAGCATAGAGATCCGGGAGCCACTTGTACGGGTTGATGGCGATGCAAATGTCGCCCGTGTACGTGTACGGCAGTTCGCACAGGAAACGCTTCTTGATATTGAACAGAATGGCGGCTTCGTGCAGGTAGTTGAGCGTGATCATATCCTCAATACCTTCAGGGCCCACGTTCTCGTTCTGATAGGGCAACGACTCCAGCTGGTGCACGTCCAGCAGCGCCTTAGTCTTCTTGGACAGCATATCCACGCAGCGCTCTTCAGTCTCGCCGTCAGGCAGCTCCACCTTGCAGTAGATCTTGCGGGTCTTGCCGTCGCCCGAGTTCTCGTCGCGCAGGACTTCGGCCGCGAGCCACACGTGGGTCTCGTCCGGCACGAAGCACTTGGCGCCCACCACCATCTGCAGGTCGCTCATGGTGTCTTGATGTCCCTCTCTCTACAACTCAGGGAGGTGCGCGCGAGGTCTGCCAAAGGGGAATGTGGTCGACTTGAGCCAAGAGGGGGAGGATTAGATACCGCACTTAACCGGTAAATGGAGCCATGTTGCCAATCAGCAACTGAATTATCTTATATTTAGTATGCCTACCCTGATACAGCAACCACATAGATCGGCCAGCGCAGCTGTTGCAACCGGCTGGGATTGACGGACGGCGCGCGAGAGGATTTGACTACCGAAGCACTTTAGTAAAGGCTCGCGGTGCTGGCGTCACAGCCAACATGCCGCACTAACCATCGCTGCGTGCCTCCTTAAGGCCGCTGTAATTGCGGCGCGTGCCTTCATGTGGCGAAAGTTTCTCACCAAAAAGCTTCTCTGCGTAACGCTACAACTTTGCGCTCGTGAACTCATTTTTGAAGGTCGTTTTCTGCAACGGAAATGATTTACCACCAGATAACCGGTTTTTAAATCCCTATGTAAAGCATACCATGATGCAAGAAACCTACTGTATAGCATATCTTAAAAACCGATTTGATTGCCATTGATTGCGCCCTTTGACCATCACTCTTGTTCATGGCGTCGATGACTCGGGTACCTGCTCCTCCGGTTCACTTCCATTATGGCGTTCCTACAGCTTCGTCGGTCAGTGCTGACCCGCTCCCAGCGCGTGCTTAGTGCCAGCCTCGCACGAAGCTTCAGCTCTGCTGTTGATGCCCCTCACCGACGAGTGTGCGTGGTCGGATCAGGCCCCGCAGGCTTCTACGCCACCAAATACCTGCTAAAAGAGCACGCCGGCGCACGTGTGGACATGCTGGAGGCTCTGCCCACGCCCTTCGGCCTCGTACGCTCTGGCGTGGCGCCCGACCATCCGGAAGTAAAGAGCGTCATGAATGACTTCGACAAGGTGGCGGCTGACGAGCGCTTTCGCTTTCTGGGCAACGTGCGCGTTGGTGAGGACGTGACGCTCGCCGAGCTGCGACAGAACTACCACGCCATCGTATTGGCCTATGGAGCTGCAGGAGACCGGGAACTGGGCGTCCAGGGGGAAAAACTGCGTGGTGTCATGTCTGCGCGGACGTTCGTGAACTGGTACAACGGCCACCCGGCCTTCCGCGACCTGGAGCTGGACCTAACACAGACGCAGACGGCGGTTGTCATTGGTCAGGGCAATGTGGCGGTGGACTGTGCCCGCATCCTCACCAAGAACGTGGACGAGCTGGCTGCCACGGATATCGCTACACACGCCGTGGAGGTACTGCGCAACAGCAGCATCAAGAAGGTCTATCTCATGGGACGGCGCGGCAGTGCACAAGCGGCGTTCACTATGAAGGAGATCCGAGAGCTGACCAAGCTGAACGGCGTATCATGTGTCGTCGACCCTGACGATCTGAAGCACAGCATGACGCCTGCGTCTGAGCAGGAAGTCAAAGAACAGCGCGCGCGCAAGCGCATGAACGACTTGCTGGTCAAGGCCGCAGAGCAATTCGACAGTGCTGACGCCAAGCGTGTGGTGCAGATCAAGTTCTTGAGCTCGCCGGCAGAAATCCTCGCGGACGAGAAGGATCCGAGTCGAGTTGGAGCTATCCGCGTGGAAAAGACGAAGCTTGAAGGCGAGTCGAACCGACAGCGTGCTGTGGGAACGGGGCAGTTTGAGGATATTCCGTGCAATCTTGTGCTGCGTAGCATTGGCTACAAGTCGCTGCCCATCGAGTCAGATGTTCCTTTTGACAACCATCGTCACGTGGTTTCGAATGATCAGGGGCGCGTGATCACCACGGCAAGCAGCGGCGAGAAGCAGCCTGTGGTCGGCTTGTATTGCACCGGCTGGGTGAAGCGTGGTCCCTCTGGCATCATTGGTACCAATATTGTGGATGCTCGGGAAACTGTCAATTGCATCGTGGAAGACTTTGCAGCGGGCAACTTCCTTCACAGCGACAACAGTGCCGATGAAGTCTTGGGTGGACTGGAGGCTGTGGAGAAGATCATCAAAAAGCGCAACCCAGACAAGCAGCTCGTTAGATGGGCTGATTATGAACGCCTTAATGCTGAGGAGAATCGCCGAGGCGAACTTGTTGGGAAGCCTCGCGAGAAGATCACGTCTGTAATCGAGATGTTGGAGATTGCCAAAAGTGCCAACTGATGCAGCTACATCCTAGATCATGATTTAGAAGAACATGAAGGGGTCATTTCTTTACAAAAGAAATGCTCTACATAGTGCCTCCGTTCCTCAAACCGTTGCACTCCTTCTGACGACTAAGAGCGCCATTAGCAGCTTTCAAAGCGCGAGTCTTCTTACGCTGCGTGAAAGATACAACACGTGAGATATCAATTCGCTCAAGCTTCCAAGCACAACATGAAGCCTTACTTCTTCTTCTAACAGTCTCATCAGGCGCCGACACTCCGCTGCATCTTCAGCCCCGTCAGTGGTCTGTAGCTCCTGCGTCGCTGATTTAGATCGAAGTCCATCGCTTTTGTTGCCAGAGTGCTCCTCGTGTTCATCGTCGAAAGTGAATTGGTTAATGAGTGGCCGGTTCACGCGGTCACGTAGAGCTGCTGCATATGTGGGTTTCGTTCTCCGCACTGGCGCTGATAGGGGTCGTGACACTTTGGTTCGGTTTATTGCTGATGGCAATGGTGCAGCAGAGCGTGGATGCTGCAAATGGAGTCGTGCTGCGACTGTTGTCATCTAACACGCCACAATTAATTAAGAAATACATCCAAGTGGTGATGTTTTTTGTGAGAACAAGTAATACGTACAATGGCTTTAATATGCCGCAACTTCGTTGGGTCTGCCAGAATATTCTTCGGCAATGAAAATGTTCTAGTGGAATAGAATAACAAAGTTAAATCCAAGTACACGCAGTATACTCCGGGGGCCAATTGTTCTCATCGTACCGCTGACTGGCATCCGCAGCGCTTACTACCCGTCCGACGTATGTGTACAACTCTAGGCAGTCCTCACGGATATTCTACGATAACTCGAAGTTAGCATCGGCACAATTCGTACCACTTTACTCAACGTACATCCATAGTAGCCGTCGTAGTCTCCTCAAGTCGTTGCAGTTTGCTATTGGCAGTGTTCAGCTCTTCCGTTTTGTTCTTCAGAGATTGATCATACTACAGTAGCGTCGTCTTTAGAATCCGATCAACGTTAGACTGGTAGATTTTCCCCAATTACCTGCTGTCGGATGAGCGCGATCTCGTTCTCTTTCGCTTTCTGCAAGGCTGCTACACGCTGACGTAATCTCTGAAGAACAAGAAGCAGATAAAGAAGAACTCCCATCAGGATAACTATCAAACAGAGGCTACGTACATGTAGTAACCTACCTGGTCAAACTGATTTTCACGATCTTCACTGGTATCTACGTGAGGGTTGATACCCG
This sequence comes from Phytophthora multivora, assembly GCA_001314345.1. Taxonomy (NCBI): domain Eukaryota; phylum Oomycota; class Peronosporomycetes; order Peronosporales; family Peronosporaceae; genus Phytophthora; species Phytophthora multivora. The sequence goes on along the minus strand of LGSM01000022.1, from coordinate 18,891 downwards.
AAGTGGAGATCTGCTGGTACGTCATCTGACTCTCCATACTTGTCTGGCTGTTTCGGCTCAGAAGCACCAGCATTTCGGCTCTATGACTAGCCGCTTCTGACGCTAAAGCGCGCTCATATTCGCTCGATTTTTGCTGTAAACAGCTTTCCAGCGTCGCAATTCTGCGCTTTAGATCGTTTATTACACAGCGTGCGTTCTCCTTTTCCTTTTTTGCTTCCGTCTGAAAACGACAGCATCACAAATGTGTTGAACGGGTCAAAAACAACGACGCTAGTGGTCTAGATGCATGCACGCACCACAACTACTGTGAAATTGTTTTTTGCGTTGGCGTATTTTTGCCGTAAGCGGTCTCGGTCATTCCGAGTCTCCTCCACTGTTTTTGGGAAAACAAGACAGGATTTTCAGCATTCAAGCGGATAAAGTCTGATTAAGTGCTGTGGTAACGCACCGTTCGCTCTGAGCAAGCTTTGCACATGCCCAGTAGGCCCCAGATGCTTGTTTTTCAAGAGCGCGCTGGAGGCCGTGATATTGGCCCCTGGTTCTTCATCTGAGAACACTGACTTCAACACCAGACCATCCTACAGACAGAAATACTCGATCAACAACTTAAAAATCAGCTTAAGCTGGTTGAACACAGTACAGCAAACTTGATTTCGCCGTTTTCTGATATCTCTTCGGCCTGGAAGCCGAGCTCGTTCAGCGTGGTGACAAACCGGTTGTTGTATTCAGCGCGTAACCCCTCAAGCTGCCGGCGCAAGACGCTCAGCTCTTCTTGAAGCTTACGAATGCGTCGATCTTTGTCTGCAATAGTCCCATTGATATGATTTACACGGGGCTACACACGCCAAACTGCTGCGTTAGCTTTGATTCAACTATCATTTCATTCCCATATAAAAAAATTCTTACCTGGTTCTGCACCGATCGACACCGATTAGCAAATTGCAAAGTCCCCAAGCATTCTTCATAGTGTTCTTTCATCGGGTGGATCGTTGCAATGAGGGTGGTGAAGCAATTACCACCTATAAGGACAAGCAGGTGAGACAGTGGCGCGCCATCCTGCAAGTTGAGGTGCTGTAACGAACCAATACTGTTCTGGAGGAGTCTGGTAAGCTTTGAGTCGCGGTAAGGAATGTAGTTGTACCCGCTCTCCGGATCCAGGGACATCACAACTTTGCCCACTGCGCTCAAACTCGAGTTAATGTGCAACGCTTCCTTCAACCGCTGGCCGTCCGACTCACTCTTCTTCAGACGCTCAGATCTATCAGTGAAACGTTAGTGTCAGAATACCAGAAGGTAAAACCAAATTTTATCTGTGTACACACCCTGCGAGGTCAACCATGTTTAGCATCCCATAGATTACTTCTTCCGTGTCTCGAACTTTGCCATTACAAAACAACAAGTAAATAACTGTTAAATTAGTCGAGGTGTAGGTCCATTGGCTACAGTACCTTGTTGGAAGACGTGAATTGTGAAAACTGTGTGCGAACGTGACGACACCGCGTTCATTTTCGTTTCGTGCGTAGACCGCAGTTTCAGTCCGGACTGTATGATCGCATCCACTTCTTCCCTCGATGTTACGGTCACCATAGAGAGGTCTTTGACGAAAACTCTCCCTTGAGCATCTTCATGAATCTCATAATTTGCTATGAACGCATAGCAAATGTACATGTAGGTGCTCCGTAAATTTGCACCTGATGAGTCTCGGAATAAATCGCACCTTTTTCGTAGTCGTAGTCTTCTTCGGCTTTTGATGGATTCGAGCTGAAGCTAGACACAATAGCTGTCGGTGAGGCAACTAAAACGTAAAGAGTAGTTGAAGCAAGCGTGTACAGTACCTAGCGGCACTCTCCGTTCGAGGGATTTGCTGCTGTTGCTGTTCAATACATTCCGTAGCAGAGTGCTTTGTCAACGATATACGAATACGTCCCAATGGAGACAAACGTACTTGGCGCAGGAACCATTCGGCACTGCTTGACGTCTGATACGACACTGGTCGACCAGTTTTCTTGAGGTACCTGCATGAAGTTCACGTGTAAACGTTAGCAAAGCAGTAGGGCAGGCTGTTGAGCTAAAGCGACGTACGCTCGAGCGAGATCACGCACACGATCACAGTAAATTTCCAGAAAACTGATAACGAGAGTCACCTCCTAAGAAAACGTATCAACAGTAAGCGATATCTCGTTTGAAAAAATAACAAAAACTCTTCACGCACCTTGGATTTGCTCTGCTGGCGATTTACCATATCAAAGAGATATTCAATTGACCGCGACAGCAATCCTGCTTTCTCTCCTCCTGGTTCGCCAAATATGCTGCATTTACGTGAGCAGAGCTACGTCATTTGATTGCTTCCACCGTTTACCAACCCCAATGATTTACCTAAAGGTCTTCCCTGAGCCAGTCTGTCCGTACGCAAAGCAGCAACTATTGATTCCTTTCAATGCGTAATCCACCAGGCTCTTGCTTGTCTGAAGCAGAATACGACAGCGCACCTTGTGAGCCTAATGAGTCACTTTGAATTACTAGTGATCTGTAGGTGGCCAAGTTCGGTACCGCCTCGAACAGTGTTTCTTGAGTCGTGTCAGTCCAATAGATCTATCGTAAACACATTTTCCTATTAGAATAGTGCAATCCATACTAGCTCGCCGGTATACAGTACATTGTCGAAGCTGAAGGCGTGGTTCCCGTACTGCATTCGTTCGGTGTCCTAGTGATGTGCTCACATAAGTAAAGCATCAGCAACAAGAAGACATTACTTTCCGTACTTTGATCACGATATTGCTCGGGGTCTCCTTTTTGCGCTCGAACATGTCCTCGGGGGCGCTCTGACCGTCAGCGCATGGCCTCGCACGAACATATACCTAAGCAATAGAGGGGTCAGTCAAGCTAAGCGTCCTCTTCGTGATACCAGCAACATACCTTGACGTTCGCATTCCCGAGTGACCTGGTGTAGTCGGTTGTGACCTTATGGTCCATTTTCCTCTCTTTCGCTCTTTGGGGGTATTTCCAGTTAACGTTTCACTCAAGAACTCGACTCTTCACCTCGCTAACCGATGGGGATCATCACGGTGTCGAACAACTCTGTTGAACACCTGCACGCTGTGCTGGCTCAGATTCAGGATCTTTGTGCCCAGGGGTCTCAAGAAGGCAACACTAACAAGCACCAGCAGATTCGAGTTCTCCACTGGGTGCGCAAGCTCCGCAGCCAACCGACGTCGAATCCTACGTGGCTCAAGAGTGTGCTGGAATATGCCGAAGCTCTGTTTCAAATGCTAGTGGAAGGTGTACGTACAGTACACGCTCTTTCACCGCTCTAAAATCTCGACAGATATTAAATTCGCTGCTGTTTCAAGGTGACCGAGGAGCCGTTCACGAAAATGCCTCCACAAGGACCGTTGCCAGCACTGCCGAGGTATCAGGTGAGACCTCGTACAAGAGAAGCTTTGCTTGCAATTTGTTGAGTGTTCTGCTTTGTTGAATGAGGTTGCACGACTAGCGAAGGCATCGAAGCGGCTTGTTAGAGTTCGACCAGTGCAGCAGACCCATTGCAACTCAGAGAAAGAGCGACGAGGCAGCAACAACTCCAAAGATGTTGGGACTGTAACTGTTGTTCAGAAGGAGAGTAAACAGATCCAGACCCAGGAGCAAGACGACCAATGGGAATGGCAGCGCGTCTGGAAAGGAGCTTTCGACAAAATGCACCAGAAATTACAGTCGAAATCGGACGAGGCAGAGGCTCTAACCGCCGAGAACAAGGTGCTTCATCGCGATCCTCTCTCTTATTAACTGTTCTAACTGCTGCTTCTTGTGCTGCCCAGGAGCTGCGCGCTCTTATCGAGGGCTACAAGAAAACTCTGGACGAAGCTGAACGAAACCAACGCGACATCGAGGCCAAACACCTCGCCGAAGTCGAAAATGTACGTGCTGTGCACTCCCTAGAACTGTCAAATTTAAAAACTCGCCATCGTCACAAGCTCCAAGAAGTGGCGCTGCAAAACGACGAGAAGCTACTCAGACGACGAGAGAGCGTCAACAACCAGGTATGAAAATCATACTATGAATTGCTTGGGGCTAGAGGGGTTAACACCTCTTTCTCACTTATTTCTCTCCTGCTACAGCCCCGAAACGATACCGAGACCAACGCAGACTTCCTCCAATACATCGACAGCTTCTACTCGGCCACACTGCGTATCACCGCGCAAAACAAGGTCTGAAATCTGACTATGTGGCAGATTTTTGGCTTTGAATACAAAGTTTTACGAAATTCTATACATTTTTCAATTCCCTCAATTTTTGCGATAGAGACAACAGAATGTCGACTAAGACTCTGCAGGGAGACCCACGCCGCCCCGGCGACTTGCACCCGTTCGTGCGTGAGCAACTGGACCCAGATGAGGCCCCAGGCGACTGGTACGCCTTCCTCTCGCTCGTGCTGGGCTTCCTCGCCTTCACCATGAAGGTACGTCGCTCTATGCGTATTTCTTACTTGAAATTAGCACTAATTCCTATTTTTGTGGGTGTAAATCACAGTGGAAGGAGCTGGCCTGGGGCTCACTACTGCTGTGCGTGGGATCATTCACCAACATGAAGTCGCAGGACATGAACACGACGCAGGTGGCCATGTCCTTCTTCTTCTCCACTTCGGCCCTCGTGTCTGCCTACATGGGCGCTATGCGTCCAGGAATGCCCATGCCATCGTCGGCCCAAACGGTCGAAGCCCCCGCTTCGTAGAGAAGATCTATAGGAAGAGGCCACCAGCCTACCGCATAAGTTTGACAGGGACATAATGAAGTCTGTTGCCTGTTCCTTTGTTGCTGTTGGAGGTACGACCAAGTGAGCTATTGAGAACTAACGCTGATCCGTATATCCATTGGGAGCTGTAAGGAAGAGCAGCGTGAAGCGTTTGTGCGGAGTATGTGCGGTTGACCAACACGATACTGAAGAATGGTGAGGTTACGTCTCCCGGCAGTTTCTCATTGTGGTATCTTGTCGACGATGCGATATCAAACAGCGTCCCAGTCCGCCGACTCTGGATCCGCGCCGCCCCAGCGACTTGCACCCGTTCGTTCGTGAGCAGCTGGGGGTCCCAGAAGACAGGTACAGCTTCGTCTACATTGCAGCTTGCGCTGGGTTTCCTCGCTTTCCTCATGAAGGTACGCCACACACATTTCGAACCACGTTTCCTACTCTTAATAATTCATGCTGTGTAAATCGCAGTGGAGGGGGCTGGCGTGGGGTCCACTGCTTCTGTGCATGAGCTCGTTCACCAACATGAAGCTGCAGGACGTGAACAAGATGTTCACGGACTTGGCCTTGCCCTTATTTTCCGTCTCTTCGACCCTCCTGTCTGCGTATTCCACGCTATACACGCCGGAGGATCACTTCTGGCACCAGCTATTAACGTTGTGGTAACTCTAGAAAGTCTTTCGCTTCGATGGCGAGATACCTATTCAGGAGGTGACTGGGAGATCTATTTTTCTGTAAGAACTGAAGTTTGTTGCTTCTCGGTGGTAACGACCAAATGGGGCACAATATTTATTTCTGACTAACGTTGTTCATTCCGTGGACTATGACAATTAACCCTCAAGCGTACCCGGAGAGTTTTGGAGAGGAAGCAGCACGTACCAGGGAGCTGCTGCATGAAGATGGATACCAGAATACCAGCCATGCTACTGCTAGTGGGTTATCTCAGAAGATGACGAAGCGACCGCGGGGCCCCCCACCAGCTAAGGGACTTGCAACGTCGATCTTGCCACCTATTAGGCCTCCACGACCTAGTTCACCTGCTGTGATTTCGAACATGACACTGGAAGAGAAACAACAACGACAGATGCACTCATTCCTGCGCAATTTCCTCGCTGCAGGCGAAAGCGGACGCTTCCAGCAAGTGATTGACCTGCATCAGCACGGAATTGACACGGGGATCACTGTCACAGACGCTACGCTACAAGAAGTGGTGCTCACCGTGCCAAATCTACGCGGGTTAAACCTCTCCGGTTGCTCGCATATTACGGATGCTGGGCTGTGGGCTGTGGCAAGACACTGCCAAGCACAGTTGGACACCATTTACCTCGCTCAGTGTGAGAAGGTGACAGAGCTGGGACTCCGTCTTCTGGCTCATAACTGCAGACTTGTGCTCGTGGATCTCAGTGACTGTCCACAGCTCAATGACGCCGCCCTACAGACTCTAGCTGCAGGTTGTTGGATGATTGAGACGTTCATAATGAAGCGGTGTCAAGGGGTTTCCGATGCTGGCATCGTTAAAATCGCCCAGTGCTGTAAGGACTTGCGCCATTTGGACGTCTCCGAGTGCTCTAGACTGGGGGAATATGGCGACAAAGCGCTGCTTGAAATTGGGAAATGCTGTCCGAAGTTACGTGTGTTGGATCTCTTCGGCTGTCAGCACGTGCATGATCCTGGCGTCCGTGCCGTTGCGAAAGGCTGTCCACTATTGACCACACTCCGACTTACAGGATGTCGGGATGTCAGTAGTGTAGCCATTCGCGCTTTGGCGCAACAGTGTACACAACTCGAGGTCCTGTCCCTCTCCGGATGCATCAAGACGACCAACAGTGATCTCGAGCTGCTTGCTACCAACTGTCCGCAGCTCAAGTGGCTTGACATCAGTGGAAGCCCGAATATTGACGCTCGAGGGGTACGTTCACTAGCGCAGAACTGCACTTCCCTAACGTATTTGAGTTTAGCAGGATGCCAAAAAGTGGGGGACACGGCGTTAAGTGAGCTTACTGGTTCGGGGGCTGGAGGCCTGACAAAGTCTCTGGGAGAGTTAAGTCTGGCAGGGTGTCCTCGAGTTTCAGAGGACGGAGTGAATGCTTTGACTACTGTCTGCACCAACCTCATCACGCTCAACCTCACGAATTGCAAGCAGATTGGGAGGAGGTTCCTTCAGCGGTTAATTGCCAAGCTCGTATTCGTGCAATGGGCCACGAGCTTCTTCGGGTTCGAGCCGCTGCCCAACGCCGCTGAGCTGTGCCGCCAACGTGACCTACGCCTGTTGCAATTGCGGAGTGCGATTAAAATCCAATCGGCCATCCGTGGCTGCCTTGCTCGTGGGGGACTATGGCAGGCGAAACTGAAGTATGTGGAGCGGAGAATCCTGCCACTGATCCAAGCACGAGTGCGTGGGTTCCTCGTACGAAAGCGCCTCGCAGCAGAGAAGCGGTATCAGCTCGAAGATCAGGCATCACGGTTAATTGCACGCGGGTATCGGGACTTGCAGCTTCGTCGGATGTTGGCACGCGCCAAGCGGGTTCGGAAGATTAAAGAGCACGAGGACGAGGCAGCTCTCATCTTCCAGAAGATCTTTCGAGGCTATCGCGATCGCAAACTAGTAGCGAAGATGCGATACGAAATGTATTGCGAGCAGCAATTCCAAGCAAGAGTGATGATCATGCAGAATCTAGCGGCTACCAAGCTGCAACGAGCTTACCGAGGCCACCGTGGGCGCTCTGATGCCACCTTATTACGATCAATCAAAGAAGCCAAACGTCTTCAGCAGGAACGAGAGCTCCGGTCTGCAGCGTATATCCAGCGGGTGTATCGAGGCCACAAAGGACGCAACATTCGCGCTCAACGTTTGGCAGAATTGCTTCACCAAAGCCAATGCAATCAGGGCGCCATCCAGATGCAGAAGGTGTTCCGTGGCCACCGAGCACGACGACATGCTGTGCTTTTACGAGCTGAAGCCGACGAATTGCGGATACTTAATGCGGCTTTAACTATTCAACGGTACTGGCGAGGTATTCGAGACAAACACTTGGCTGCTGTGCTGATCGGGTTGATTAAACTACGTGCACGTGAAAACGAAGCCGCCAACTCGATCCAAGCCGCCTATAGAATGCACGCGTCTCGAGGATTCATGAAGGCCATGAAGCTGGCGTTGGCAGCGCAATTGAGACGAGTGAAGGCAGCAACAGATATCCAACGGCTCATTCGAGGTCACCGAGGACGGGGAGACGCCGAGCTGCGACGAGAACTACAGCGGTTCCGTCACCAAGCCAAGCCTTTGTTTGCTAAAGATGCTCGTTTGCAGGCACTTGTTGACGAGTTGTGCGATAAAGTGGAGCAGCTGCAGCGCAAAACCACTGTCGATGAAGCGGAAGAGCGTTCGTTGACGCTGGAACTCGAGAAAACACTTCAGATTAAAACCAAGTACCACGACTCGAGCCGTATCACCGGCACGCCTCAGCGCTACCTTACACAGTATCTCCAAGTTCAGCTAGCGGACCAGCTACGGGCCAAACGAACCGAGATTGCGCTTGATGGACGTGCGTTTGAAGAACTGACTACGAATCTGAACGACGCGAAGAAACAATTGCGAGGGGTTAAGCGACAGCTCGAGCCGTTAACCGAGGGTGTCGTCAAGAAAACTCGAGAAAACCGCGTCAAAAGATTGCAGGATAAGGTTCGACACGAACGCCGTGCAGCTATCGCTATTCAGAGGACGTTCCGAGGCTTCCGCGTAAGGGCTGCAGTACAAGAGGGGGGCAATTGCTGGATTCAAATGACATCGTCTGATGGTCGGCAATATTTCTACAACGCATTGACGGGAGCTACACGATGGCATCGACCTCTAGCAATGGACATTTTTGGAGATGAATTTGTGGAGCCCATGAGAGAATCTGTCGAATCAGCAGACCACCAACCTCTTAGCAGCCACTGTATCATACAAAATACTCCCAGCGACAGGCAGCCTGCGTCTAATTGGTACGAAGCTTTCGATGATAAAATCCAAGCTCCGTACTACTTCAACAGCGAAACGAAAGAGTACCAATGGGATAAACCTGATGCTATCGAGAACGCATACTTCACCGACAGCCAAACGTCTCGAAAACGCCAGGAATGGCTTCAGGAGCAGCTACAAGACCCAGAAGGACTGATTGCAACGACACAAGTGCGTTTGCCTGTCCTAGGGCAGTGGGAAAGACGAGTCGATCCAGTCGCCGAGTACACATTCTTCTATTATCCACCGACTGGAGAGATCAAAGCATCGTTGTCTCCACGAAGTGTCCACGCGTCGTTAGGTGACACGACCATGAATTCGCGACGTTCAGCGCGTAGTATTGGGACGTCTCGATCTCTACATTGGCAGTATCGATATGGCTACGAGTACGATGGGAATGGGAAGCTCGTCATGAGCTCGAGGACTCACAGGCCGATTTGGACTGAGCACATTGATACGGACAATGGCATGACATACTACTTTAACGCACTGACGAACGAATATCGATGGGAAAAACCTCAAGACTTTGACGTTAATTACGAAGCGTTTGCTAGTGGGCGAAGCGCGAGTAGTTCCGCTCGTAAATGGTTTGAAATGGCCCACCAAAAAGTCAATGATGACGGTAGCAGCACTCTCACAACTCGGTCGACAAAAGCTCGCACTCTCGGCAAGAAGTGGGTGGAACTTGTTGATCCAGAGACGCAGAATACGTATTACTACAACGAAGTGACAGGAGAGTCGCGATGGTCTCTCTCCCCTCGAAGTGCTCGGGATACATCCGATACGGAAGACCAGATCTCCTTGGCTCTGTTCGCACAGGTGAAGCAGCTTCGAGAAACTCCCGTGCCATATTCATCCCGGGATCAACACATGAGCTGGCTGGAAGTGACGATCGTTGAGAAGGACTGGAAAAAGGCTGAAGCGATCGTTCAGCAGATTTTCATTCGGGAGCAGAGCCAAGTAGTGGCTGAGCAGAAGGCGAAAGAAGAAGAGACGAAGACTGCGATCGCAAGTGAAGTATCGGAAGCAAACAAATCTGTTCAGGACGTTGATCCAGCGCCAAATGATTGGATTGAATGTCGAGACGAAAGCAGTGGTGCTACGTACTATTGCAACCAGGTAACAGGGGAGACAAGCTGGAAAAATCCGTTTATTGTGAATGTCAGCGCTGCAAAAGCTTCAAGTGACTGGCAAGAGTTGCAGGACAGCAGCGGTAGCACCTACTACTACAACATGATGACTGGTGAAACAACGTGGTCACTACCGGCATGACAGTCTGAACTACAACGTAGTAGTATAATTTTATTTTGCCAGTAACGCAACTACTCACAATGGCAACTTACTGCTCTAGTCCGCCCACGCACACCATCTTCGTCTCCTGGTACTCCTCCAGACCCATGAACGAGCCCTCACGTCCCAGTCCGGACTGCTTCACACCTCCGAACGGAGCCTGTACGTTCGAGATAACGCCCGTGTTCACCCCAATCATACCGCAGTCCAGTGCAGACGCAACGCGCCACGTGCGTGACAAGTTCTGTGAGAAGAAGTACCCGGCCAGACCAGCCTCCGTGCCGTTGGCCATCTCGATCACCTCCTCCTCAGTAGAAAACTTGAACAATGGCACAACGGGCCCGAAGATCTCCTCGCTCCAGACGCGCATAGTGTCATCAACATGAGCCAGCACCGTCGCCTCGTAGAAGTTGCGGCCGATATCGCTGCGCTTGCCACCAACCAGAGCCGTGGCACCATTCGTGACAGCGTCCTCCACCAGCTCCGAGGTCTTCAAGAACGCATTAGGGCCAATAAGCGGGCCGAGGTTCACTCCTTCCTCGCGCGGCGGGCCCATCTTGAGCTTCTTGACACGTTCCACGAGCTTGGCGGCAAATTCGTCGTAGATACTGGCGTGGATGAATATGCGGTTGCTGCACACGCACGTCTGGCCAGTGTTGCGGAACTTGGAGGCCATTAGCCCGTCCAGAGCCTTGTCCAAGTCGGCGTCTTCGAACACAATGAATGGCGCGTTGCCACCGAGCTCTAGCGACACGCGCTTCACGGTCTCGGCCGACTGCTGCATCAGCAATTTGCCCACACGAGTCGAGCCGGTGAACGAGATCTTGCGGACGTCATGGCTGCTGGTCAGAGCTCCTCCCACTTCAGCAGCCTTGTCGTTAGGGGACGGCACCACGTTAATGACGCCGGCCGGGATACCGACATCATCGGCCAGTTTTGCCAGCGCCAAAGCAGACAGCGGCGTCTCAGCTGCAGGCTTCACCACAGCGGTGCACCCAGCAGCCAGACAAGGGCCTAGTTTGCGAGTGATCATAGCCAGGGGGAAGTTCCAGGGCGTGACAATGCCACAGACACCCACCGGCTCCTTGATTGCCATGATCTTGTGGTCCGCAGCTGAGGTGGAGGGCATAAAGCCGCTCGAGTGCATGATCTCGTGCGCGTAGAAGTCGATAAAGCCGGCGGCGTAGGCCACTTCCCCCTTGGCTTCCGGAAGAGGCTTCCCGCTCTCCACGGAGGCGATGACGGCCAGATCTTCCGTGTTGGCCACAATAGCAGCGTGCCACTTCTTGAGCAGGGCGGAACGTGCCGCGGGTGTCGTCTTGCGCCACTTCTTCTGGGCCGCCAGAGCCGCCGCGATGGCCTCGTGAGTCTCCACGCGCCCCATGTTGGCCACACGCGCGATCTCCTTGTCGGTCGACGGGTCGATAACGGCGAAGTGTTTGTTGGAGTGGGCGTCGACCCACTTGCCGTTGATGAAGCCCGCGGACTGGATCAGCTCCTTGTTGTGCACCTCAGCGTGGAAGAAGCGGCGCGAGGCTGAGGCAGCACTGGGCAGCACCGAGCGGTGGATCTTGGACGAAAGCATGGCGAAAGGAGAAGGCGCTTGAGCTCGGCGAGGCAAATTCGGAAGTGTCGAGGATTGAGGATGTTGAACATGGTGGGAGGCTTTTGGACCGCTGGGACGGTTGACTTGGCTTTTGTATGGAAGTACGTCAGCAGCAGTGTGTACGCTCGCAACTGATACCCAAATGAATTATTTATGCAGACCGATATGCCCTTTTCAATCGCCTCTGGGAGCGTACCGCGCTGCTTGCTGGATGCCGTCGGTGTAGTGTACGACGCTGTTTAACATCTCGATCACTTTCGCGTGCGTGTCCATGACTTCCAACAAACAAGAGAAACAACAGGGAAGTTCCGGTGATCTTGGACTTGGGATACCACACCAAACAAGACACGAAGAGCAAGCTCCAGCGAGCTCCACTTTGCAAAACCATCCTTGAGTGGCAAGTACGCAATGCGCAAATACCCGCCGCACAGCAGGGGCAGCGCGGTACGCTCCCAAGAGATGACTGGCGATAGAAAAGGTAATAGCTTGCTGCGTCACCGGAAAAAGATAATACATTTGGGCGACTTTTGCGAGCGTACGGAGGTGATGCTGTTCGCACAGCACATGGGGCTGGATCACTCTCAATTGTACTCGAACCACTCACGGCAACACTTGCCGGAGTAGACGCGGTTGAGGATCTGCAAACACGGACAGAAGCAACGATAAGTACTCCGAAAGTAACAAGAACGCACTATTCAAGTTACATGTATCCACTTTTCATCACCTGCTATTTATGATTATATATCACTTCATCAAATATATTTGCGCTGTCGAGTTATAGCACCAACCAGCACGAATTTGGTGGCAACACTTGGCACGAAGGTGAAAGACATGTTTGCAAGCGTTCTAGCTTTGACTTCGAGGAGGAGATGCGCATGTTGAGAGCAGACAATCGGGAGAAATTATAGGAAACATGGGAAAAAAGTGAAAATCCCTCTTTATCCCAATCTGGCAAAATGGGTAAAAGCGCGTCACCTTTTGGTAACACTGTGTGGTCCACAAAATATGCTCATTGCAATGAGTCTTTTGGAACCGTGTCATTGCCCAATCAAGATGGCAGCGCCTTCGACGCCGCGGTTGCTGGTGCTCTACGGTAGCGAGACCGGCACAGCGCAGGATGTGGCCGAGTTTATCCAGCAGCGTGCCTTCAACAGGCACCTGCTGGACACGCAGGTCTCGGCCATGGACGACTTCCCAGTGGCACAGCTACTTCCTGAATGCTCCACCGTCGTGTTCGTGGTGTCCACGACTGGCGACGGCGAGGCGCCCGAGAATATGCGCAACAGCTGGCGCAGTCTGTTGCGCAAGACGTTAGGGGCTCAATGGCTCGCAGGAGTCCGCGTGGCTGTCTTCGGGCTGGGCGATTCCAGTTACGCCAAGTACAACGCCGTTGCTAGACGCCTGCAGGCTCGGCTACTGCAGCTCGGAGCCTCGGAACTCATCGACCGAGGGCTCGGAGACGACCAGCACGCTTACGGATACTTTGGTGCCTTGAATCCGTGGCTGGAGAAGCTCTGGACGGCAGTTCTGCAGCGATATCCGCTGTCTGTGGGTGTGGAAATTGACGACTCGCCAAAGCCTCTCGAACCTCGCTACTCCGTCATTATACATGATGCTGCAGCTAATAAGGTGCACGAGGCGAAAGCTTTGACACCAAGAACGGTCGAATCAAACTTTTACGCTCCGCCACGCACTGTAGTGGGTCGTGAGAAGGGAATCTACTTGGCTCCAGTCGTCGTGAACAACCGACTTACGGCTGAGGGCTGGGAGCAAGATGTGAGGCACTTGGAGTTTGACATCAGTGACGGTTCGGTTGATAACGCTACTGAACCTCCGTTCCGAGCTGGAGACATCGCTGTAGTGTACCCCGAGAATGTGGCGAGCGTGGACGATATGCTCCAGTACGTGAAGATGGACGGAGACACTGTCATCTCGATCAACGCGGCCGACGGCTCCAAGCAGCTGGATTTGCCTTCGCCGATCACTGTTCGTGATTTGTTCGCCAAGTATCTCGCCATTCTGGAAATCCCGCGCCGAAGCTTCTTCGAGAGACTCTCCCTGTTCGCGTCAAATGAAGAGGAGGTCCGTTTCAATGTCTGCTACTGGCTTTTGGACATAATTGTGATGCACTAACGTCGAATTCCTGTTGTTACTGGCTACGTAGAAAGAGAAACTGGAAGAGCTGGCTTCGGCTGAGGGTGTAGATCTGCTTTACGACTACTGCATCCGTGAGAAGAAGACTTACGCTGAAGTACTACCGGACTTCCCGAGCGTGGACGTGCCCTTGACCATCCTGATGCAGCTCATTCCTCGCCAACAGCCCCGGTCGTACTCCATCTCGTCATCAGCCCTCCTCCACCCTGGAAGGGTAAGCGACATTGTGTATTTGTACGTGTTGATGGCGCGTTCTTACTAAAGTTTCTTCTTTGTTACGACCTAGGTGCATCTGACGGTGGCCATCGTGGATTTCTTGACACCGTACAAACGTCGTCGTTACGGAATTTGCTCGTCGTTTTTTCAATCGCTGGCTCCGTCCAAGGAGCAGAAGATCGTGCCAATGTGGATCAAGAAGGGTCTCTTTGAGCCTCCCGCTTTAGAGCGCGATGTGTTACTTATCGGACCTGGCACGGGGCTTGCCAGCATGCGAGCGATGCTACAGGAGCGCCAATTCCTGCGCAAACGAGCTGGTGGTAACAACTCAGGGGCGTCGCATCTCTACTTCGGATGCCGCCACGAAAACAAGGTGTGGAGCCTACAACTGTAGTGCTCGGAATGACTTTATAGACTGTAACGATATGTTGCTGCTGTACAGGACTTCCTTTACGGCGACGAGCTGCGTGGGCTCGTAACCTCTGGCGACCTCACGGAGCTGCACACGGCGTTTTCACGTGATCAGGTACACATCCCTCGTTTTGCAGTCCTTTCACTCTCATTTGCCACCTTTATGACCTATGACCATGTTTGTGGGTGTCGCACCTACAGGACCACAAGATCTACGTGCAGACACGACTGGCAGAGAACAAGGAGGCTGTATTCGACTTCATCACGAACGGCGAGGGCTGCATTTACATCGCCGGGTCCGCCAAGCGAATGCCTAACGACGTCTACGAGGTTCTACGTGATATCCTCCGCTCTGTAGGGAAAATCCCACTGCCAACCGCCGAGAAGATCATGAAGACGCTGGCCCGCAAGAAGCGCTACGTCGTAGAGTCCTGGTCGTAGGATTTTGCTTCAATTCAATCCGCCATTACAGTCCATAATGGCCTGAGTTCCGTAGTGGTAATTTTACAACCATAATTTATGGAAGAGGAATTATGGAAGCCATTTTTTAAAGTGTAAAATTATGGACCTAAAGGCTTCAGGATGTTTTCCCAACGGTAATTTCCAAAATCAAAAAGCACTTTTCTACAAAGCCCTTTAAAGTCAATTCTTCGATGACAAAATGCAAGACGATATATTAATACTCGCTTACGTTTTCGATTACCCGCAGGTGCCAGTTCGTAAGATCTACCGCCTGGGATTAAGCAAGCAGCAGCTCGAATCTAACTGCAATCAATGCATCGCAATAGTCGTTGTCAGTTGACTGAGTCGAGAATATCTTCTTTCTAAGTCTGATAATATCTGAGAATGACCACCGCTGACGACCTCAAATCGTCGCTGATTNGTTTGCGTGATTAACTTAGGCAGACATACGGTACTGTACAGTAATTTATTGTGGTACAGTACATGTACTCGAAGGCAATGCAGTACGGGTATATATACGTGCAGTTGGGTCTGCGACAATATTGCTGGCTAACATCTCACGGCCTACGCAGAAATGATGTTACAGTTGGCGTCGGCGCGTTTGCTTTTCTTGCGTAGTAGCTTTCCGACGGTAGCCCAGCCCAATTGACTACAGCGTCGCTTCCGTGCGTGTCGGGTCTCCTGGTCCACTTCAACACTGTGAGCACAGACAAGAAACACGTCTGTTGCTTCTTCAATCGTCTGCTCGGGGGACAGTAGGTTCTTAAGGTCTGCATCTTTTTCGATGTGGCGCATCACGTACCGAAGCTCACTCAATCGTTTCTGCAGCTTGCGCGTTGGCATATCTCTGCCTTCAAGTAGGCGGAGCGGTGGTATCTGCTTTGTCTTGTTCCCGCACCGCCACAATACCCAAAGCTGACGGGGAGAACCATCAGGAATTTCAAAGTCCTGTGCTACGCGGCGAAACTTCCCACCCCAGAAATGAGCGAGTGTGCGCTCGGAATTATGCTCGTTTGATTCCGTGGGGAGGTGCACAGGTGCTGCAAGCGTTTGCACGAGGTCTGCTACACCACAATCCTGGAGGCATGCTGAAATTGCTGCATTGAGGCCATCGTACGTGACTGTGTCGGCACCAATTGCTCGTTTTTCTAGTTCCTCAATAATGTCCTTCACAGTATCCACCCTAGTAGACTCAATTTTGGCCAGCGTATCTACCAAATTGTCTTTCAGCCACTTCATTTCACACAAGATCGAAACGTGTGGCGGTACACCGGTTGCGCGTATACGAGCATCGGAGCTCCCATCTCCAGACCGGACCCGCTTGACAAGCGACTGCAGCAGATCTGCATCTTGAAATATCGGTGAATGAAAAACAGGATGCTTGGGCGATAGGGACGCAGCGAGATAGGTGTGGTGATACGTTAGTGATGCGAGACAATATTCAGCGATGAACTTCAGCCGTTCCGGTAGACCAGGAAACACCAAACGAACTCCACGCTGGACAATCTCATCACTTTCCTTAAAGTATGGTGGCAATGTTGAGAATTTGTAGCTTTCTGTTGGCAGTCCCGCCACGGTCCTTCCAACATGCATATCTCCAGCCGCTTCGTAGCGTAGATAGGTGTTTTGGACACCGCCCAGTGACCAACCAGCTCTCAAATGGACTGCTGTAGACGATGGACAGGCCGTCGATCCTGACGAGCAAAATGTGGCCGATCCCTTCCGCATCGAGTGTGTTCCCAAGTCACTGGGGTCCAGACCTTGTCGTTTGAGCTCAGCGGCGACTTCTTCGTCAGCAAGAAGGCGCTGCAGGCCCTTTCTAAAGCGTTCATACTGGTTGCTACCAGGAAATAGAAGGTCGCTCGTATCGAACTCCGTAGAAGCCCAGTACAGACCCAAAGCAACAATGGGACAAATAGCAGGCTGTAGAGGGTTGGCATAAAGATGCCGGGGGTCTCGCGGGCGATCTCCACCTTGGTCATTTTTCATGTGAGCAAAGTAAATCTGTAGTGCGTCGCCTCTCCACTCCATGTGCGCGTGCCTTATTCCAAAAGCATTCGACGACCGGCACATCAGATTCCACGCAATAACCATGTAGGCGTGAGAAAATGGCATCTCCTTTCCAGGAAGAGCAAGCATTTTATCACATAGGAAGTTGTACAAATCAAACATGAGAGGATCTTTACCGGTTTTGATCTCGCTGGCTCCATTCGATGCGTCCTTCGCTAACTTGTGCTTCAAACCTTTGAAGTATGTAGTCAAGTCGGATTCCAGTGTACTGTTCATTGTGTGGCCATAGTCCCGAAACAAATTAAACAGGGCTGCTCTGTGTGTGTTCAGGGCGGAGTAGCTCAGCGCCTCGCCGTCGTTCCGCTTCAGCGTAATTAGCCAGGTGACGAAGTCCTCCGCAGTCAGTTCATCGAAGACAAGTGGAGCGATACCGAGGTTCTGCGTGACGGTCTCCTTCACGCGCGTCCTTAGCTGCTGAAGTGAGAGCGCTGTAGTGTCACCGAGCTTCTCCGTAAACTGCGGTGAGATGAGGTTCGGCTTGTTGGCAATGTTCCATACTAAGAAACGACAGTACGAGTTCTGGTAGGTGGTGCGAGAACGAGATGTGATCGTGTTCTCGCGAATGAGGCGAACTTGGTTTTTTAGGTAGCCCCAATCGAGCCCCTCCATTTCGGTCGGATTCTTGTCTGCCGTCTTCTGTGCAAATTGTGATTTGCGATCGTCGCCACACATTTATACTAAGTTCCAAATTTGATTTTTCAGAAAATGTCAGACNTTGGTGGACAGGACTCCGCGACGAAGGCTTCGCCGGTAATATGTAGGAACGCTACGGAACCAACCCCATGTTCTTGTGGAAGATGTTCCTCGCGGCGTTCACGTCTCGGCTGTATCTCCCGTGGCAGAACGAACATCGGAACACGTCGCTCCCGCCAAGGTTGTTCTTGATCTCGCCGCAACTGGAGCACGTCTTCGAGGTGTACTCCTCTTCGCAGTCGATCACGCGTCCGCCGGCCCGCTCCATCTTGTACTTCAATAGCATCTTGAACCTGTACTGCGCCAGCGCCATCATAGCTCTCGCGGTCGGGCTCTTGATCTTTCTTTTTTGAACGGTGGCGGCGGCCTCTGGGGTAGCGTCCGATGCTACCTCCAAGAAATACCTGCGCACCATCTCAGACGTCTGGAACGACGGCAGGAGGACGTCCTGGTATCGCGAAGCCAGCCAGCTGGAGAGCTTCTGGTGCATGTCGTTGACGGTGCGAGTAGCCTTGCGAGACGTGAATCGGATCCGTCTGCGCAGGCGGTATCGTAACCGGTGTTCTGCTGACTTGCAACTGTTGATCCCCTTTTTCGCCTTCGTCCGAACTTGCGTGAGGTGCCGCGACTTGCATAAGTTGTTCATCTTCTGTAGGATGGATTTCATCTCGTCCACCGCCTCGAACTTTTTCTTTAAGACACCGCGCGAGTCCTTCACGCTGAGCGTCCGGCCGTTCGGATCGTACACCGTGACGAAGTTACGCACGCCGGGGTCAATAGCGCACGATCTCTTGCAGTCCGGCTGGGGGAACTCGCGCAGTCTGGGGACGATGATATAGTGTTCCCCTTCTCGCAGGCGCTGCAGTCGAACGGACGCCATCAACTCGGGGAACGTCTCCTGCAGTGCGATGCCCTCGTTCTTTTGAAACCCGAAGAAAGTCTTGTGGAATTGCAGAAGCTGCACTCCATCGCGGTCGAGTGTCTTGATATGTCGACTTCGAATCTCGATCGTGTTGGAAGGCGAGAATTTGCTTTTGAACTTCATGTCAGGGTACGTGGTCTTCTCGTTCTTCGCCTTCTTCGTAAAGAACAACGACAGAGACGACTTCACCGCCTTCTTGAAATCCCTGAACGCCGAGTCGCGCACCTCGTCGTGAACCTGGCGGATTCTTGCGCGGGACTTCTTGTTGTTCCGGAAGTACTTGGACATGCTCTTCAAGACAGCGATCGGCCGGTACTTCTTCATGAG